>CAUYSK010026183.1:0-39603 GCA_963575035.1 Avahi laniger
CCTCGGCCTCCCAGAGTGCTAGGATTACAGGCGTGAGCCACCGCGCCCGGCCGAAAATCAGGTTTTTAATGGAGCATCCATAGACTTCCATTATCTGCCCCTACTTACTTTTCAGCTATACTTCCCCATAATCCCCAAACCAATTAATACCATCATTACTCTCATTCCTCGTAAAAATACTAAAAAATAGATGTTTTTCACATTCTAAACTCTTTTTGTTTTGCATGTATGGTTCTATCTGACTGAAATATATTTTCTGTCTCCATTCTACTAAATAACACTTTATCATCATCAGATTTATCCCAAGTATGAAGGAACACTCCTCTCTTCAGCTACATGAGGTATTCTTTCTTATTATAAGATAGTCTATGAATGTCTATAAAAACTGCACTTACTATATGCTTATGAATCCAGCTGCTCCATAAACAATAAAGTACTTTAGTAAAGTCGATTATTTTAAGTCATTGAGATAAAATTATAAATGCCATAGGGAAAATGATGCTGTACTAGACCTGTCAGTATTCCAAACATAACATAGTATAAAACATAACTAGCACTTTGCATATATCCGTGGAATAAACATATTAATGCACTATAAATTATTTTGTAATGATAGTAAAAAAAATCTTTGGTTAAATTTTAAATATCTTGAAAAGGTGATAAAAAAGTGTGATACATGATCAGGGAAAATGGGAGTATAAGATATCTAAGGGACACTCAGGTAGGTAATTTCAGAAGTATCCCTAGATCAGATGTTTAAATTGATTGTCTAAAGAGGGAAAAAAATCCAGTGGCATTGCATTTGTCTGCTTTGTGTGTGTGTGTGTGTGTGTGTGTGTGTGTGTGTGTGAGAGAGAGATAACAAACAACTTTAAAATCTCAGTGCTTAAAAGTTATGCTTTATTTCATATTCATCTTATGTGTCTGCACCTAAAGATCAGCCGTGCCTCTGTTCCTCTGTCTTCATCATGGAGCCAAGGATGAAAGAGAAGTCCCTGTTTGGGACATGCATGTTAGTTTCATGGCAGAAGAAAAGAACAAGGGAGTATAAGGAAACATGATATTTCTTCAAGCTTGATTTCAGCCATGGTGTGTATTATGCTTGCTTATACACCATCGGCCAGAACAAGTCACATGATCCATTGAATGGGGCTGTAAAATCCTCCCATTGGAGGCACCCTACTTCACATGGCCATAGTCAGTGGTGTATAACCTTCTTCAAGTGGAAAAAAGAAATATTTGTGAAAAATGATAACCAGACATTATGAAATACATTACAAAAGTTATGGAAGGAGTTAAGGAAAAAAAAAATCCTTAACATTAGCCTCCTGGTACAACAGAAGAATCTAGCAAGCATATCTTTCAACTAATTGTGGAAAGAAAAGAGTATAAATTGGTGCAGAAAAAAAAGTTTGCAAAGAGAAAACAATGTAATAAAGAGCAGAGCCTTTTCCAGAGCCAAGATTTGATAAGGAAGCAGTGCACATGACCAAATATTTGACTGGAGCATCGGCCGGGACTTCAATATACTTGAGGGGGAAGGAGATGAATGAAAAGGGACCAGGATAAAGGCAAAACAAGTAAAGATAAAAATTAGTATCGATTAAAAGAGAGGGCTTGGAATATAAATTGAAAGGAAAGGCATAGAACATGAATCAAATTTTACAATTGAAGAAAGAAGTTAATATGGATAAAAGTAGTGCTTTTATTTTATTGTTACTTTTTGTAGCCTCAAACTTCTCACTGAAATATTTTCAGGAGGTTTTATAAGAGAGACATAATAAGGGAAAGCTTTCAGAGAAGCTCAAGATTTAAAAGGAGCCAGTAAGCAGGCTGAGTCAATAAGACAGAAGTAGAATGATTTTTCTGGCTGAAGTCAAGGCAAAATGTGACAGAGAAGCACAGGTGTCTGATAGCATTAGTCAATTCAGTCTCTCAACAAGGTCCAACCGCGTCACCCAGAAGGGGAATCAATTGATGGTGGAGAACTGCTATTTTGAAGAGAAGAGGTTCTCGGAATTTTAAGGTATGAGAGTTGGTGACCATAAAGGGAAAATATGACTAATTAGCATAGTTCAAACACAGGAGATCAGATTAGGATCTATGGTAGATTCTGTTAGAGGAATGTTAGAGGAAAGTGGGATGTAGAGAAGGAGAATTTGCTTTTGGGAAGGTCAGCCTGGCATAGACAAAACAGTACATTATCTTCATGGTTCATGTGAGGGGTACAAAAAACCATAATTCAGTATTTATTTCCCTATGGATACTAAAATAAATAGATAGAGAAATACAAAACTAAATATTCCAGTTTGAATGTAGACCACGACAGACTTGAAGACTTAAACTTTGTTAATTGGATGCACACTCATATCTGAATAATCCTTCCTTCAAAACAAATATACTCATCAGTAAACAAACGCTCCCAGATTGTCTAGTATGGAAACGGAACACACTATAAGTGCATTAAAGAAGGTATTAAAGAAGAAATTACAATAGCAGAATGGGTAATAAAGGGTTACTTCGCCTGCCAGATACTTCTTTTTTAATGTCATACTTGAATTAATGTTTTAGTTTAAAATACATATAGTTACATATTCATATGTATATATAATAGCATAATATAGTAAATATATACTACTTCCTATAAACATCACATTTTAAAGAACTTTCCATATTTTAATTTATATTATAATTCCTATTTTCATAAGGAAATGCTAAACACAAAGCCTTGCTCATGATGAAATAAGCTTACATATGCTACTTTAAATCCTTTTGGAAACAAAATGTGGGAGACAGGTAAATCAATAATTAACAAACTAAACAGCCACTGTATACTACCTTTGTTTACTGTATATAATAGAGAAACAAATAAGAGATGCATATAGATATGAATGGGCACTTCCATATTTAAACCCAATCCTTCAAGCACTGAAAGTGGAGTTCAATCCTCCAATGACTATGGCATCCTTAATAAATAGAAGACTCTGTTGTCCTAAAAAGGATGCTGAAAAAATTTAGATCTCTTCTAAGAATCTGGTTTCCCTACGGCTTAAATCTAGATTGCTCACAGCATAATATTAAGGAAGGGGGCTAATCACAAAAGGCTCCCTATGCCATGAAAAGCAGTTGTTTTGATTTCATTTTGAAGGAAATGAGAACTGTTGAAGAATAATCATGGTTGAAAGGTTTGGTGGTGAAAATGGTGGAATTGTGAGATTAAGAGTAGAGAAACCAAGTTGTGGCAATTTAAGAAAAAAATTAGAAAGTATAGCACTGTCATGGAAAACATAATGACAGAGAAAATAGACTATGTTTAACATATGTTAAAAAATACAATGGGCTCGTCTTGATAGCACCTTAGCTTACCAGGAGACATCTAGGATAACTTTAATATCTCTTTTAGCTTCATAGAATGTCATGTTAACACAGGCAGAAAATATAGTAGGAGAAGCAAATTTGGAGGAAGAGAGGTCATCATGATTTCATAAACTTAGTTATAATGTCCGTTAATACTCGAAAAGGTAATCTTATAAATTCAATTGTTAAATTTGAGAAAAATGCAAATAAGGTCCAATAATTCATGCAACAAGTAATTAATGTGATTTAAAAGTAAAATTTAGTGTGATACTTTATTATTCTTATTGGACATTCAAATCTAGAAATCTGGTAAAAAGGCAATTAGCCTCATATAGACTCTTTAAAAAGTATTGTGAAGATGACAATGTAAAATAAGTCATGGATCCTGCTTTGAGGCATAATACAGTGTAACAGATGCCACCGTAGAAGTGGAGAGATTTCTCCCAGGCATAGAAGAGGTTAATTAGGGGACTCTTGTGTTTTGAGTTTACATGGTTGCTCTTTCAATAAACACATTGCTAAAATGAAACATAAAATGAAACATGACCTATGTGCAAATTATTGACTTCTTACCATTAACAATAACAATGATATCACGAAAGTCAATTTCTCCCCTGGCTTCCACTCTTCCTTCACACCTGTATATACCTTCGTCACTCTTATTGATGTTGAGGATCTGCAGATTATTGTTTGCTAACATAGCGAACCGGTCTAGAAAGTAAGCAAAGGGGAGAAAATGATATCAGTAATTGAAGGCTGAGTCCAGGGTATCCTAAATTGCTAAAAGTTAAAATACGGCACTGTCTGACACTATCAAACTTTTCATCAGCAAACAAATTCAAATTTGAAAGTAAAATGTAATTTCATGACTTCAATGTTTCCACTCCACACTGCTTTGTTATACCTCTTTTTTTTTTTTCCTAAAATGTATTCAAGACTTTATATCCACATGAAATGGTTAGGATATTATTTTCCCCTTGGTGCTTTGAATGTAGAAATGATACATAAAAGAACAATGCAGAGAGATTAGATATTGCAGACATGCAAACTTTTGACTGCAAATATGTAGCAACCTGGGTTAGAAAAGAATAAGAAAATTTATTGAATGTTCTACCTCATACAATAATTAAACTAATAATTTTGCATACCCTGAGGAGGCAGCTAAATGATACAATAATATTCAAGTCACATAAAGGATGTGAAAATGGTTATATCTCAAATTTACTTAAGGGACATTTTTGGCTAATGAGATAATCTGTTTTAGGAATGAATAGTTCAGACTTCATTAATTTTATTTAAATATTCCATTTGTGTGTGTGTGTGAACTCGCATACATACAAAAATAAGCCAGTATAGAACGTGCATTAAATTATTTCTTAAAGTAATCTGCTAAAATATTCTGAGATGCCTAAGCAGCATCGAGTCAGGACAATATTTTCCATATCTGATCTTAGTTTATAATCATCACGATTTTATTGCAGTGCTAAAACTGTTTCTCTTATCATTTAAGGAAGGCTTTCACATCTAGTCCTATTTTGAAACGTGTTGTACAGGCAAAATCTTAAATTTCATTGATTAACAAATCTATCGATCTTATTGACCATCATCCATTTGCTAGATACTGTATTTAAGATGTATTGATGAATGAACCTCTATCCCATTTGGATCTTTTGGTCAAGTATTAATATAAATGCCATCATTTTAAGGTATGTAGCCCCTAAGTTATCTATCGTCTGTAGGTTACTCTGTGGACCTATTTCAATGTTTACTGCTTTCCCCCTATGTGCTGGCTGGATAGGGAGGTTAGGACTGTAATTGAAGTCACATGTGAAAAATTAGTAAAGCCTCTGTCAGCCTGGATCATTGAATGGCTGTGTGATGTAGAATCTTGCTTTTCTTTTACCTTGCTGCCAATTGAGAATTCCATGAGAAACTGTGGTAGGAAGCCACTTGGATTTGGGGATTAATTTGACATGGAAGTTCATTAATGGGAGGGGAGAAGTCTGGGCTAGACGTAACAGAGGAGTTATCAGGCTCTAGACAGGCATTAAAACAGGCAAGCAAGTGATTACTTGTTATCTAAGAGATAACTAAAAGGGAGTCAAAGTGTGTAGATTCAGAGCCTCCTTCAGACAAAAAATAGTGATTAGAAAGCTACAGCCACATGGTTTTCAGCCCAGGAGGTATAAATTTTCCATCATGTTTATTTCTTCTTTTGCTTGCCCTAAGAAGAGAGATAAAAAAAAATTATACAGATTCTTTCTCCTAGTAAATTAAAGAATAAACATGAAATTTCCTCACCAAAGGAAAGAATGAAGATTAAAAAAAAAAAACAATCTGCAAGAAACTTTAAACTATTAAACACACAAATAGTCCAGGAACAACTCAGAACTCCTGGAAATTCATACATTTCAAAGTCTATTAAAATACCCTCTTTTAAAGGTGTGTGGCAGGAAATTAGAATGAGAAGCAATTATAAATAAAAAAGGTCAAAATTAGGAGAGACACACTAATCATACTTAGATCATTGTAATATTGCATTTTCTAACTTGTTAAAATACACATAATCTTTTAACTATAATACTTGTTAGTGGTTACATTTCATTTGAATTAGGAAAAATAGTACAAGGAAGCTTTTTAATCAGGCAGGCAATGCTTGATATACAAAAGAAAGAATTATAATTACATAATACATATTTTTGATGGGAATAAATTGGCATGTTTTTCTAACTGAAAAATTTTATTTTCAAATGGTCATTTTAAAGTGCATTATCTCTACTGTGAGAAAACTGTTAGTACATTAGGAAAGCAGTAACTACTTGCTAAATCTAAATGCATGCCATTATGTATGTTTATGTATACAAAAATTTCTTTCCACACAGAAAACAAACTATGTGAAAATTGCATGTCAAATACCAAATGTGTGTGTAAAGCCCATGACTATTGGTAGCAAACTATGAAAAAAGACGATATCATTAATATGCATTTCCATAAAACATTTGAAGAAAACACTGCTTTGGTCACATATAATTATGAATATTAAAAATTTTTTAGTATTACAGATTATGTTTTTATCAGTTATACAGAAATCCAATTTTCATTATCAAATTAAGAAAAAATAAATGAAATCAAATAATACCGAATAAGGTGTCTGTTTTATGCTTCTTTAACCTAGTTATTTCTAAGTTCTTCTTTTTCCTCATTCTACACCCACTCGATGGTTTGTCTCATCCACCCTTATAACTTCAATTACTATCTATGTCTTAATGACTCAAAGATTTCTTCAGACCAGATCATTCCTGCGAGTTCCATAGCTGTTTAAAAGTCTACCAGATGTGTCTACTTGCAAGGGTTGTAATTACCTCCATACCAGCATGTCCAGAATTTAGCTCACTACCGCTACCTGAAATTTCTCATCTGGCGTTCTCCAACTCTGTCTTAAACATGTCTTTACATGGAACTAGTTGCCTAAGGAAAATTATATAATTATGGAACTCTGTATGCAAGGCAAATTAGATGAGTCGTCCTCGATATCTAAATGCCCCTTAGTCTACAGACTCAATCAAACCCCATGTCCTATAACTTCTCCCTTTATCATTACTTAATCTAAGCTTTCTTCCTCGGCAATTATTTCATTAGCATCTGGACTATTCTCGGTGTCTAAAATTTTGCTGTGCCTCCCATCCAATTCATTCTCTTTACTAACTCACTAATATCATTCTCAAATACATACTAGGTAATGTCACTGAACTGACTAAAACCCTTCAGTGATGTCCCCTTTTGAATAAATTCCAAACTCCATAGCAGATGTCAAGGTCCTGTTATTTGGCTTGGTCTTCTTCTCCAACTTCCTTTCTTATTAGCCCTTTACTAACAAGTCCTAGTTACATTTATCCACTAGAATAAATATTCGAGTTGTACTTATTCACGTGTTTTAGTTATAATAAACATATTCTAGTTTCTGAGATGTGCTTTCCATACTGTCTTTCATCTCTGGGCCATTGCACATGATGTTCTCTCTTCCTGAAAATCTCCACCACCCTTTGCTGGGCTAATCTTTGTTTATATTTAAAGGTGACTTCTTCCTCCAGACAGGCATCTTTGACACTCTCCCTTGGCCTAACTAGTATAGGTGTTCTTTCTTTATCATTCTCTATTATTACACTTTCCTTATCATAGACTCAATATATTTTGTTTTTACTGATTTATCTATTAGGAATCTTTCCCTCTAGACTATTAGTAATCTGAAGGTAATATATTTATTTATTTTGCTAACCATGAATCACCAACATCTAGCATACTAGGTGTTTAATCACTGTTAAATGACTTTTTTATGCTAGTAATAGATTATATTAAAATTCTGCTGAACAAGATGATTTCAATCATATTTTTTTTAATGTTTGCACACAATTATATATTTTTGTTTTATTTTATTTTTTTTTATTTTTAATTATTCTGGGTACATAATATTGTACTTCTTTATAGGGTACTGTAATGCACATCAATTAGGCGTTGACCAAAGAATTAATGACATTTAATTAGCAAACAGCATATCCCTCCATCATCATGAAAGTAAAAGTCCGGATATTCAATGTTTATAATATAATGTGAGCTTTACTCCCTAAACGCTTGGATCCTCTAGCATATAGATCTTTCAATGAGCAATATGGAAAACCTCCACTTACATCTGTAGGAATTTTAGTTCTGAATACCTGCCCCACAGCTGTGATCAAAAGCATAACTAATAAGATGAACATTTCCAAGCCTTTATTGTTTCATCTGGAACATCTAAACTTTACTTTCATATCACGGTAAGGCAATAGAAATTTACCAGAATCCATGACATTATTCTAGTTGCCCATACACATTCCTTTGATAGTTATAAACCTAATCTTATTCCATTAGCTTTAATAAAGGAACCATATAAAGCATAATCAGATGAAGAATATTACTTCTTGGAAATCCATCGTAAGTACACACATTGATTCAAAATGAACTATGGGCAAGTTCCTGCAACATTACAAGGTCAGAAAAGTGTTCCTTCCTCACAATTCACAATTCACTTGAATACTTTAAATCCGATAGTAAAAAAATAATTACTATTTTATTTCCCTTCTTTTTTCCTTTTTTTGTCTGCCATGCATCTCAGTGTTATATTTTATGTTAAACTATAATCACTTTCTGTACAGTGGATTTTCTGGTTCTAGATATAACATAAATGCATATAATTTTGGTAAAACTGATTTAAAAATTTAAAAACTCAATAACAAGAAATGAGAATGATAAATTTCATTTATTGAGAACCTGACATATAGCCAAATATTTTATTCATTCACTTAAAAATTAAAGTACAGCTGGAGCCTCTGTATCTATGAGTCCCCATTCTTGGATTCAAGCAACTGTTGATGAAAAATATATTTTTTTAAATTGCATCTGTATTGAACTTGTACCAAGTTTTTCCCTATAAATATTCCCTAAACAATACAGTATAATAACTATTTACATAGCATTTACATTGTGTTAGGTATTTCAAGTAATTTAGATGTGATTTAAAGTATACTGGAGTATCTGTGTAAGTTATATGCAAATACTATGTTATTTTATATCAGGGACTTGCCTATCTGCAGATTTTGGATTTGTGGGAGAGCCTAGAACCCGTCCACTATGGGCACTGAGAGAAGATTATGAGACTCATGTCTTATTTACAACTCAAAATCAGTGTTTCAAAATGGATGTAATAATCTATTGTTCACAGATGAAAGGTGATTTAGGCACAGAACCGTTAGAAAGTTTGTTCAAAGCTTCAAGGTCAAGGAACACTTGGCCAAAATGGAATGTAAGATTTACATCATTCCATCCTGGGGTCCTGGAAAAACATGTACAAGCTGACAAGCTGTAGCATAGAAGCATCACTGCTCTATCAACACCACACTTGACCATCAATCTTTGCTTTGAGGTTTTTGTTCAACCCATTTCAAAACCTTCTTGTAATTAAGGTTTACAATAAACCAGATGTACACTCGAAGCTTAAGATTTGACAATGTGAAAATGTTTAGACACTGTCATTTTACTGCTATAAAACAAATGCTCTTTCTTTATTATTGAGAGAAAAAGAGCTGGAAATGTATCACACAATTTACTCATGTGACTTGTTAATCAAATCTAAAGAGTAATATATTTCCTCTTGCTAAAACAAAGCAAGAGGAAATAAAGTACTGCTTCTCATTAACTTATTATAATAGAAACAGTTTTTGTCCATAACTGACAAGCAATTAATATGCCAAGCTGAGAGATATCCTCTCAACATTTAAAAAATGACTATTGAACATGATTATGATACATTTTTCCTACATATTCAAAAATAGATTCTGTCTTCTTTCTCTCCTTTATGTTGCAGAAGTTCCATCCCTTGGAAACACAAAACAGAATCATCCAAGATGGAAAGTATTTTAAAGATTCAATTATTTTGTACCTCTCTGCAATGCAGGTGCATTGAAAAATATCCTAAACTGCAAATGCTCTCTATGCACAATGGTAAAGGAGCATAATGTAAGCAAATTATGCTTTCAATTTCAGATGTCAAATTATTCTGAAATTTTAGCTCAATCTAAATCAAAATCATGGAGACAATTTGAATGAATGTACTTTCTCCGTCTATTATCTATATACACTTTCCCATAATATCCGGAACATGTAGAAGTCTTTGAAAGAACAGCCCCAGAATAATAAACAGTACTCCTACAGCTATTGTCTTAGGTTTATGTATAGCGAGCACTTGGGATCATGTATGAATTAAAAATACAGAATCTGAGTGCCACAGGATTTATTCCTTCATTTACTTAGTACTGTTTATAAGTATTAACCTTTCTTTGAAACTACAGCAAAGGTCAGAAAACTTTTTTTTTCAAATCTTTTCAGATATTAACTATTGCAGACTTTGTAGGTCAAATCATCTGTGCCGCAGCTGTTCAACTCTGCCCCCCAAACCACCATAGACAGTATGTCACAATTGAGCATGGCTGTATTCTGATCACAACTTACAAAAAAATGGCAGTGGGGTTGAATTTGGCTTGGGGTCCCAAGCCAAATATTTTAGTTTGCCAAACCCTAGTGTAGAGCTTCAAGGCTCTCAACATAGTTGTTTGACGTTTAGGGTCATAAATTCCAATTTCTGTAATCAGCCATGTGATTCAGTACTTTTAAAAAATCTTCAATATTATTAGAACATATAACTTAGGGAGTTACCAAAATACTAACTGTCGGAAATAGTGGTGACTTCCTCATTATGATACAACCAGCTGACAGCAGGAGCCGGTGAGCTGCTAACTCGGCAAACAACTTCTGCATCCTCTCCTTGTTTGAATTCTTGTGGGGATACCACTTCTCTGAAAGTGAGTTTTTCTGTATCAGGAAAGTAAAACAAATCATAAAAAATATTATTACTTATTTCTCCCATAATATATTCTAGATTCTATGTTTATCGGTGCAATAATAAAATAATTAGGCAAGCCTAGATACTTTAAAACTTTAAATTAGAATCTAACTTCTCTACCTAATAACTTGGCATCTCACTGAGAACAAAATTCACAGATTTTACTATGTCATACTAGATCCTATAGAAATTAGAGTCTACCCTACAACTCTGATCCCAATTTCTTCCTCTCTTTTTAGTCACTGTGATCCAGACAAATTGTCTTCTTAGAAGTTGCTTGAACACTCCTGGTTTGTTCTCACCCTGGGCATTTACATTCCCTTCGATGCACTCAGATTTTTTCTGCCCAATGTTCCTCACATAAAATAGCAATATCCCTTTCCATTTCAACATTCCCTATCTGTCTACTCCCATTTAATTTCTTTTCCATAAAATTCTATGGCATGTGCATCTAGCATCTATGTATTTTTTAGATTATTTATTGTTTATCTGTCTCCATCTGGGACTTGGAATAATATTGGGTACACATTTAATAAGTGTGTTGAATGACTGAATGAATGAACATGCATATTTATGTTTGAGGAGAAATTTTGACAAAAGTAATGTATTGTTCTTGCAAAACAAATTTTTACCTTCACAAATAAAGTGTCAGGGAATCTTCCTTTGTATCTTTTAAAATAATAAAATAACTTTCCAAATACTATGTCCATGAAATGACCATTACAGTTTAATTGTTTGTTATTGTGAAGTAGATACCTCAGGGAGTAACATAAATTAGGAAAATATCATTCCTTGAGAAGCTTAGAATCTAATAGGAAAAAAAAGCTTAATGAACAAAATAAAACAAAAGCAACAATATGGCAAGAAATTGCTCTGGTTATCAAATAGGAAGTCCTACTGTGGGAATGTTCTGACTTTGTTTTTCAGATTCTATTTCTAGATTAATATTTTAAAAGCTATAAGCATGAGCCAGCTTAAGCGCTGTATCTAAAAATATATATAATTTTTCACTGGTAGAAGTGCTAACTACCGCATATTAACTGAAGGCATTTTTCTAAGTGCTTTATCCAGTATTATTTAATGCAGTCCTCAAAACGTCTCCATGTATGATGAAAGTCTAATTATTATATTCATTTTACAGATGAGGAATCTGAAGAAAGAAGTAAGGTGATTTGTTCAAGGTCACCAAAGCAATTGAGAGACTGGTTTCAAATCCAGGGAGTTAACAGTTTTCGAAAACAGTGTTCCTGTAAGAGAAATGATTCCTAAATGGGAAAAAGAAAAAGGGACATAGGAAGTCATCCATCTCAAATCATAAAACTAAGTGTAATTGTGGAACACCTTGTTAATGAAAATGCCTGATGGTAGAAAATCCTGGCTAGAAATTACGCTCTACTAGATTAGTTTTCAGCTTTCTGTTTACTCCTATTCACTGACCTTTCCCCAGATTCTAATTCTTGAATGGTCAGTGTTATAATATATGCAATTTCATTTCTTCTAATCAAGATGAATTATTTTAGAGCCAAAAATTACCCCTAATATATTTCATACCACTAAATAAACCACTATTTTTTATTCAACCAATGAATTTTAATAGCTTGAAAAAATATAAACATTTTCATCTATAGTATTTAACTAACAGAATTGGTTCCATATATATATGTATAGCCACCTATTATCTATTCTAAAATGCAATCTAGGAAAACATAAATAAGCTGATATCTGTTGAAAGTCTTAGAACATTGCATAACACACAGATCTTAATGAGTGTTAGTTTTATAGTATTCGGGTGATGGATACATTAAAAGCCCAGACTTCATCACTACACAATTCATCCACGTAACAAAAAAACTCTTGTACCTCCTAAATCCATTGAAATTAAAAAAAAAGTAAAATAAAAAATACATTTTATTTCACTTGAATTCTTTCTAAGCAGCTACAATTTGAGTCAACTGAAACTTATAAATACATGACTTACGGTAAATTTCCAAAACTACTGTAGCTTCTTGTGTCTGTCCTTTGGCATCTGTTGCTTGACAACGATATATCCCTGCATCTTCTATATTTGCATTGTAAATGGTTAATCGTGACCTAATGCCTTCCTTTTGCACCACTACCCTCTGAGTTGAAATTATCTTCTCTCCTTGAGGATTATACCAGTCTATACTCTCAGGTTCACCAATTGCTGCAAAGAGTCATGGAAAAGAAAGGTTTGAAAATACATCTTGAATGCTTGTTTTGGCATTGACATTTACTATTATGTAATAATTTTAGCAATTGAGAAACAAATGTAAGTAAAAGACTAGAATTCTGAAAATCTTACAAAATTGAAAGTAAACACAAATGTTAGCACAAATGTTCATTTTTGTTTATCCAACATTGAGGATTCAATCTTGTTTGAGTAAGCAAAACCCAAAAGTTCCATAGGAAATTTCCTGTACGATATTTAAGCTGTGATAGTTGAAACTGTACCTCAGAAATCAATAGATTATTACTACATTTAAGTACTGAAACTGTCTTAATTAATGAGCTAGACATAAAACCCATTTGATAGATAATAAATGAACAGAAATATGATTACTAAAATCATTTTACCTGCTCAAGTATCTCTGCTAGGGTCAGGAAACAGCACTTTTATCTTTAATAATGAAGAGCAAACAAAAATATAAATCTTTTACAAAACAAACTTTGGCCTTTGATAACACTAAATTTTGAATTAATATCTTAAGTTACTACTTGTATAGATAAGGCCAATGACCATTTTTAAAATGAAGTCCTAATCTCTTTTCCCAACTGATATGAGTACTTTCATAATTTTAATCTAAAACCGTTAACTATTTAATCATATGATAATTAGAATGCATTGAAATGATACTTTACACTGCTAGGTAATTACAACCAAATCATTACAGGGTAAACATTTATTTAAATTTTCCAATTCAGAATCTAGGTTATTATCCTCTTCTTAAAAGCTGAAGCATCCTGTGTTTGCTTTTAGTCACCAAAACGATGTATTTCACCTAATTACTTGAGAGATCATTTGTGGAAGCAGCATACACTATTAACTCAAAAGTATCAGGGGAAAATGGGTGAAGTTAACTAACATCTGCAGGACCTCTTTGAAGAAAATTATTCCTTATCATTTTTTTCCTAAGAAATGGTTTTACAAACAAATTATCCTACTTTCTATAACAAATTAGCCATGCTTGAGCAAAAGTATGAAAGAAAGTTTAGTGAATCTTAAATGGATCTTAGTTGTGTTATCTTCAGTTTTTCTGAACAAATCATAAAACCATGGTGGTTACAGGATAATGCATTTGAAGTGGGGAACTTGTTTTAATTTCTCCCTCCCCAGAGAAGTAAGAAAAGAATAATTTAAATGAGCATCACTTTAAATTTAAACAATACAAAAATCTTATTTTATACAGTAAATTAAATAGGGTATTCTGAGAAACAGTTTAGATATTTTCATTCTTAATAATATGATAGAAAATTTCATTATGGAGAGTTTATTCTGGATTTTCATAAAGCAGTCATAATTCTCTTTTTCCTGTCATATCTATCAAATAACAATTTTCATCAAAACTTTGCATAGTGGTAAGACTGGGCTATTATACAAAATATTTACAAATTTCATCAAACTTTTCATTTTTGCAACGTTGTTATAAAAATGTATTTACTATATATAACACACTCTTTTTTTTAGCTCTCTGAGGGTATAACTATCTTCTAGTTTAAATTTAAAACAAATTTATTGTGTTGAATTTTAGATGTCTATGTTTTTAATGCATCTAGAAATTTTAGAGTCATAGCTGTACAGTCACCGCTATATTAATAATAGAAAAAACATATACTAGCATTTCAATTTTCCTAGTGTTTCCACATCTTTTTCTTTAGAATCTTTTTTTTGCTATATTTAATATAAATAAGACCACTTTCATTACTACAGTACAATTCTTGGTGATACATTTTTATATGAAAGAAAAGAAGGTTTACGTAGATTGCCTTACGAAGAGCAAAACTCAGTAACGCTGAATGATGTCAATTCATATTTATAAATTGCACCTTAATTTGACCTATGTAATACATAAAGGCAATTGCATTATGTAATATATGCCTTACTTATATGAATAAATAAAAATAATACAATTTCATTCTATTTTAAAAATTCATTTTAACTATTTTATTGTCCTGACATTATGTCATGCAATTGAATATATGTATATGTGTGTGTAGTCATCTGTGAAGATAATGGATGAGAGTTAGAAACAGTGACATATGCTCTTTTGCCAAAGCCCTTCTGACATAATACATGATGTCAGATAGATGTCAATCTGTCTTCTATTCCTTGATTTTCCATTTGTCAATATAAAAAACAATGTATTAACAGACCTATCAATTCTGACCTTTTGAAGGTAAATGTATGATGAAATCATGGGCTCTATTAATGTTTAATAAGATGAGATATTTTGGTATTTTCTACACACATATTCTGAATATGATTAGTACATACATTATTATAACTACTTTTTTTTTTTTTTTAAGAGATGAGTACTCACTGTATTGCCCTGGCTTGAGCATAGTGGGTATTCACAAGTGAGATTATAGTACACTGGAGCCTCGAACTCCTGGGCTCAAGTAATTCTCCTGCCTCAATATTCTGAGTAGGTGGGCCTACAGGTGTACACCACTGTTTCTAATAGTAGTAATTTTAATAATAATTTAAATAAGCCATGCCATTCTCAAGACAAATTTTATAATGCATTTTAAGTCATTAATGCCTATTTTAATCTAGTTTTGAGTTGCTTTAGTATAATCAGGATTAGAAACAAATCTAAAATATATTCTCATAAGGAATTTTGGCAATAAGTGAATATTTTTGAAAACTTTAGGTATGAAGGCTAGCATTTATAAAAATGAATATGATGAATCTAAATAGATGTAAAATGTGTTCATTTGTGAGTTCCACAATACAGTTAATTAGAATTTGATGCTGAAGTATTTAAATGTCTTCTGAAAAATTCTGTATGTACATACTTACTAAAGCCCATATATTAATGATTTCCCCTAGGCATCATGATATATGATACTTATGACTAATAGTCACAAAATCTTGCAAACCCTTTTCTGATTAAACAGCTATCTAATTTTTAAATGAATATTTGCTTTTTAAAAGAATGCATTTTTGTTCTAAAATTTTCATTCAAGTGTAACTATAATGCAGTGTGATGCATCTAATTTATTCACTGTGTATTTACAAAGATGGTTCAGTTATAATGTGTACATTCACCCTAATATTAATATTTAGACAGAAATAATATTTAAATGGATTTAAATTTAGACATACATTGTATTTGATAATAAGTTATTTTCTAAGTAAATGATCTATCTTGGAAGCTAAAGTTAATAAATAGAAATTAACAAAAATAAAGCTCATAGTGTTTAATATGCAAAATGTGATTATTTAAACTTTTCTGATTACTATAAATCCAATGGTAAGATGATACTTTTACAGAATTGAGTTTTTAACTATTTAAATTTAGTCAATATATTTTATTTAGTAATTAAGCAGAAAACAGGCAGTCTGAAAATATTTATAGGAATACATACCTGTACATGTGAAGAATTTAGATTCTCCCACACTAAGCTCTACTTTGCTGAGTGAAATTGTCACTTGAAGAAGAGCTGAAAAAAATGAGTAATGATCAATTATGGTTTTAAACATGATTTCTAAGATTTTAATTCAAAATGTCTAAACCACATGTTTCAAACAGCAATTACTTTTCCTGAAAATTTTTAGTACTCATGAAGGAAAATGAAAGTTTTGTAAAATGCAATCCAATGTCATATATGTTACATTATCATGCATTTAACAACCAGATCAAATATAGCACATATTCACGTTAATATCATAAAATTTTGTTATTTGAGAAATGATCAAATTCATACTGTGGCATCTATTCCTTATTCTCAGGCTAAGCCTTCTAATGTACTACCAGATTGGGCAATAACAAAATGTTTGTCCAAAAGTTGGAACTTTGAATGAGTGAGTGCTCTACTGTAATTACAACAATAAAAACATATATATAAATTACATTTTATGAGCTACTAAAATATTTCCATGCAATGATGCACACATAGGGATGGAGCATTGTTGCATAGGGAAAGGTGAATGAGCATAGATTTTCACAAGATCAATAAGCTAAGTAAAGGAACCAAGATGGTGGCAATAAAATAGAGGAGATACTCAATATTTTAAACGTTTGTTGTTAAAATTGAAATAAAAAAGCTGAATATTCTACAATTTTAGAAAATAATTAAAATGTCATTTTAATATGAATTGACAGACATATTTTTAATAATATGTTGAACAAGATAATGTGACCACTTCCCAAAATCTATTCCAACATCCCTTGCTCTCAGAAATGCATAGTTGAGTTTTCATTAAAGCAATGAAGCTGCAAGGGATAAATAGAAATACACACACACACACACACATACACATATATACATATATATCCAAAGCTCATTTAGGTGAGCATGAACTACTCAGAGATAAGATCCAAGCTTGTCTAGAATAACAGGATGATACCTAATGCTAGACAACACTGGACCAGAATAATATTCACCCTCAAAGGAGATTGTAGAATCAATCAACTCACCAAGAATGGAATATGACAAGGAGACTTGCCTCCCTTGAGTTGGGTAAAGTGGAAATGTTTCCCCTTATATTAACTAGAAGTTCTCCCATATCCCAAGTTTGGGATTTTAATTATAAACACTGCTATAAACATTCGGGTGCAGATGTCTTTATTATAGAATGTCTTTTGATCTTTTGGGTAGATGCCTAATAGTGCTATTTCTGAATCAAATTGTATTTCTATTTTTAGCTCTTTGAGGTATCTACAAATTCTTTTCCACAGAGGTTGCACTAATTTGCAGTCCCACAAGCAGTAAAAGACTATTCCTGTTTCTCCACATACTCACCAGCATTTGTTGTTTTGGGATTTTTTAATAAAGGCCAATCTCACTGGGGTTAGGTGATATTTCATTGTGGTTTTGATTTACATTTCTCTAATGATTAGAGATGATAAGCATTTTTTTTTATATGTTTGCTGGTCATTATTCTGTCTTCTTTTGAAAAGTTTCTGTTCATATCCTTTGCCCATTTGTTGATGGAGTTGTTTGATTTTTTTTCTTGTTAATTTTTTTAAGTTCTAGATAGATTCTTGTTATCAGCCCTTTATCAGATGTGTAGAAAGCAAATATTTCCTCCCATTCTGTAGGCTGTCTATGACAGTTTCCTTGGCTGTGCAAAAGCTTTTTAATTTGATCAGGTCCCATTTATTTGTTTCTGTTGCTGCTGTGATTGCTTTGGGTGTCTTCTTGAAAAATTCTTTGTCTATGCCAATGTCTGAAAGGGTCTTCCCAACATCTTCTTCTAGGATTCTTAAAGTTTCATGCCTTAGGTTTAAGTCCAATTCGCTATTGCAAGGATGTGAAACAACCCAAGCGCCTGTCAATTCATGAGTGATTATTAAAATTTGGTATATGTATACAATGGAATATCACTCAATTATAAGAGACAACAGTGATCTAGCACCTCTTATATTTTCCTGGATAGAGCTTGAGCCCATCCTCCAAAATGAGGTATCACAAGAATGGAAGAATCGGCTCCACATGTACTCGCCATCAAAATGGCATTAACTGATCAACGCTATGGTACTCAAACGGTAGGAATTAGGTGGTTTTGGGGTGGGTAAACTCACAATTAATGGATGTGGTGAGCATCGTAGGGGGGAAAGGGCACACCTCATATCATGGTTTGAGTGTCGTAAAGTCATAACATGTAACCAAAATGTTTGTACCCCTATAATATCCTGAAATAAAAAAATAAAAAATAATAATTGTAAACACTGGTGTTTTGGGAAATCCCAAGCTGAGAAACTAAACTAAAAAGTAGTCTCACATGTAGGGCTCACAGGTAAGTGGAAAAAGCAAACATAAATCTTCAGAAGAATCATATCCTCAGACACATTGCCCAAGAATTTTATAAATGAGGCTCTCTTTAATCTAAATGGACTTTTTGACATTAAAAAACACATAGTGAAATAAGGCACTGTGAGCAAGAGTCAGCAGAAATAATAAGTAGGAGAAATAAACACACAAAATTTCTAATAATTTTTAGGCTAAGAAAATAACATAATTATGTGAAAATGTTTAAAGAAATAAAGTGTGTCATCAAAAGCATGAGAAAGAAACAAAATATTGAAGAAAGACCTGTCAAATATGTTGTTTAAGGTTTTAACAATAGGTTTCCTGATACTTCCCGTCTTCAATTGTTAAATTAGTTCTTTTTCAAAAACATGTCTGGAAAACTTGGGGTAGGATACATGGCATTTTTCTCTCTTCTCAACCTTCGGTCCTATTTTTATTCATAACTCTCCAATTCTCAGAGAATGCTTCTTATATTATAGGGGCTCAGGATATGTTCAAATAAATCTAATATTTCAGAGAGAAACAGATAAAGAAAAGCACAAGTCAAAAAGAATAGAATGAGAACTAGTAGAATCAAGGAAAAAGAGAGTATCTAAAAAATCATCAAAAATGTCAGTTCTAGTGAAGATCCACAGAAATTTTTCTTTTAAAGAAGTAACAATTCCATAGGTGAACTTAGTTTCAGTGGAATGAGATTAACAGAGGTAAATTGCAGAACTCAAGAAGTTTGAGATTGCCCTTGTAAAAAGCTTGAATCCAAAAAAATGGATGGGGTTATTGGGATCCACAATTCTGGGCAGAGGGACAGGGATTTCATATATTGGAAAAGACTTGAGAATGCCTATAGATAGAAGGGAAGGAGGCAGAAAAGAAATTATAGGTTTGAAAAAAAAAGAAAAAACTATAATTATGTCCCTCATTCTCTTTTCTTTCCTCTCTTTAGTTTCTCCTTTAAGACACCATCTTATTTCATGGCATCGATTTCCTTTTCTATGTGTACTTTTAATTTGTATTTTCCCAAAATATAATCCTAAAATCTCCAACTCGCAGCTAACATTCAGTTGGATAATATACTTTAATTTCAAACTTTCTATTTGCAAACTGAACCCATTTCCCTTCCACCAAAATTTGCTCACTGGTCAACATGAATCAGTTTCCAACTCTTGGTGATATAACCTCTGAAGTATCATTTGTATGCACTTTTGTTTATTTTTAACAACATACACTAATTATTTTTATTTTTATTGATACAGAATAATTGTAAATATTTATGGAATGCATGTGATATTTTGATACATACATACAAAACATAATGATCAAGTCAGAGTATTTAGGATATCCATCACCTCAAATATTTATCATTTCTTTGTGCTGGGAACCTTTCAAATATTCTATTTTGAAATATACAATAAATTGTTAACTAGAGTCACTCTATTATGTTCTCTAACAGTAGAACTTATTCCTTCTATCTAACCATATGTTTGTACCCATTAAACAGTCTCTCTTCATTTGGCCCCAACCTTCCCAGCCTGTGGTAACTATAATTCTATTCTCTAGCTCTAGATACCAACTTGTTTAGCTACCACATATGAGTGAGACAACACAATATGTCTCTTTCTGTTCCTGACTTATTTCACTTAACAAAATGTCCTCTAGCTCTATCTTGCCATGAATGAAAGGATTTCATTTTTTTTTTTTAAGGGCAAATGATCTGAACAGATATTTCTCAAAAGAAGGCACATAAATGGTGAACAGGTATATGAAAAATGCTCAATATTGCTAATCATCAGGGAAACACAAATCAAAATCACAATGTAGTATCATCTGACTCCAGTTAGGATAGAAATTATCAAAAATACAAAAACTATCAAAGGCTAGTAAGGATGCATAGAAAAGGGAACTTTTACACAATGTTGGTGGGAATGTAAACTAGCACAGCCACTATGGAGAACAATATGGATGTTCCTCAAAAAACTACAAGTAGAACTACCTATGTTACAGCAATTCCACTACTGGGTATTTATCCAAAGGAAAGGAAATCAATATATTGAAAAAAAAATCTGCATCCTCATGTTTATTGTAGCACTATTCACAATGGCCAAGATATGGAATCACTCTATGTGTCCAACAACAGATGAATGGATAAAGAAACAGTGGTGTATACACAGAATGGAATACTATTCAGCCACTCATTAATTTTAATTCAATATATTTTGTCAGTCTTCATATTTCTTTTTCTAACTTTTGCATCTTTAAGTCTCTTTTCCCTCCAAAATATTTCTCAGGCTACTGCATGCATACCTTTCTAAATCTGTATTTAATTTCACCCTCCTACTCAAAGTTCTTAAAAGTGGATTTGCTTTATCCAATTAATATTATATAAATTTTAATTGAAAGAAAATGTACCTTTCCAAGTTTATTTCCAATTATTCCCCTACAATGCTTCTGCAGCTATAGATGATTAGGATTAATTCTCTCTCTTCCCCCAATCTGACTCAGACTTTCCCACATTTGCTCAAAACGTTTCCTGTGCCCTCATGAAATCTAAAATATGAGGAGTTTTACAAAACAATGTTTGATAACTCTATCTATGATATCAATAAATAAATACCTTTGATCAGTAAGAATTCTCACTAAACAAATGAAACATTGTTGATAATTATATTATTTCTCTACCTAATTTGAATATAAATTCATGGAAATCAGGGCTCATCAATCAAACTTTTGTTCTCCTAAACTGATGATGTATGAATGGATGGCAAAATGATGGAAAAACACTTATTTGGAGTTTATTATATACTAGGTACAGAACATTGACATAAAATTTGAAATGACTTCATTACTTTAAATGGAATTTAAGGATATCAGAGAATTTGAAGAATGTTTGGCAATTACTACTTAAATAATTCCTACAATTTTCTTTTCTAAGGAAGAGTTTATAGAAAAGATAGAACTTGAAAGATAAGGGCACTTTAAAAGTCAAATATAGTTCTAGACAATTTTTATACTGATTTACTGATAGATGTTATAAATAATATATAGTCATTGTAATAAAATGTAATTGAGCATGGAATTAATTAGTTAATTTATATTAAAATACTTGGTTAATTTTTCATTCAGTATAAATTATCAATTCACCCCTTAATTAAGCCATATTTTTCATGGCCATTTTGGTTACCAGGCACAATGATGTATTACATTGCTATATACAATGAAAACATATAAAGGAAATATACTTCTCTACTATATTTCCCAAAGGTCAGACTGGCTCTAATTGACCTCTAGAGAAATATTAAAATATTTGCATGCTAGTAAAAATTAGAAAACTAAAATTTGAGGTCAGACTTAATCATTGCTCTAGTGATTTAACATTCAGGATTTCTTCTTGTGATCAGTCTCCACATGTGCCCACCTCCAAATAACTGAGTCTGGACCCAAATGTCAGAAGAAAATTAAACGGTTTTCTAATGACAAAAAGTAGTGTTGGAAAAAACTGGACAGGAATGATACATTTGATTGCTATCCACCTATTCATAAATATCATTAAGTATCTCACAAGAGAATCTTATATAAGAAAAGATTATAAACCCAAAGACTCAAAAATGAAGCTTTGATAAATACCTGCTCTCTGTGAACAATTCTCAAAGAAGTACACATAATAATAATATTTAGAGTTGGATAAATAAAAATTATTTACCATAATCACTTAGTATTTATGAACTACATGCATCTGGCAAATCATTCTTTTATGCTATGGTCCTATGCTATGGTCCTAACCTGAGGACCATAACCATAGTTCATAGCATCAAGGAACTTAACATTTATTTGGGAGGACAATTGAACTACATAAAAAATATGAGCAGAAAAACAAGAGGGTGTGTATCAATTATGGCCATTATAAAATCTATAATCAAGAATGCTTCATAAAGGACAATAAAACTAAAAAAGACCAAAAACATGGGATAGATATTGTTGTAAAAACACAGAAAGGAGGAGGGCATTCCATACGGGGTAAGGGAGAAATATTCAAGGAACATTCAGTAAATTCCTAGATCAATATAGATGAAGTTCATCTCATATAGAATATTGTAGATATATTTAACAAATAGTTGGGAAAAGACTCTGGAAGATCTCAAAAACCATAGTAAAAAGTCTGGACTTAAATTTCTGTCTATTAATTATTTATAAATAGAAACTAATCTGGAAAAATGGGCATTTAGTTACAACTGGTCAGGAGAGCAGATGACTGACAAATCCAATTAAATGGAGTAAGCACCGTAGGATACCCTATGACGAGTATCTGAGTTGAATAGCAGCCAAGAATGTGGAAAAGTAGGAATGGGTGTACCAAAAAAATTCAAAGTAAGTTTTCTTTGTGATTAATTAGAACATTAGTGATGAAGGGCAAAAGTAAAAGATATTAAGATTTTCTACTTCTTTGACGCAAGGGTCACCAAAAAGAGAAACACATTCCAATATGAGTGTTTATATAAGAGACAAAAGAGGGGTTGAAAATTTTGGATATTTCTCATATTCAGGTTAAAATAGGAAAAAATATGAAACCATAAATTTACTTTATAAATGAAAATTATTTTTACAAAATAAAACACAGGCAATATTATAACAAAGATAATTGCTGTTTTCCATAGAGATTGTACTAATTTACATTCCCATTGGAAGTCATTATCCTAAGTGAAGTATCTCGAGAATGGAGAAACAAATACAGCATGTTCTTACTTATAAGTGGAAGTTCAACGATGGGTATATATGATAACACAGAGTAATACAAGGGACTTTGGAGACTCAGAAGGCACGAGGATGAGAGGAGGGTGAAGGATCAAAAACTACCTATCAGGTACAATGTATACTATTCAGGTGGTGGGTGCACTAAAAACCCTGAGTTCACCACTGTACAATTCATCCATGTAACAAAAAAACACCTGACTCCCCTAAATCTGTTGAAATAAAAATAAATAAGAAAATAAATAAATGAATGAATAAATAAATAAAAGATAATTGCTAGCCTAACAAAGCTTAAATTAGTATTTATAATTTGTATAAGTATGCTGATCAAATAGATAATCAAAAGGGACTTTTTTTAATTTTACAGGAAAATAAATCTAATTAAGTCATTGGCATTTCTAAGTCCCATCGGGGGAACAAAAGTTCTTTGCTTTGATATAACATTTAGTAAGGTCATTTGAAATGGCCAGTTTATCACCTCCAGAGATTTAAAAACTGACAATTAATCAGTGTACTACCTGTCTCACACAAAGCAGACTTGGATTCCCTTAGAATCCCAACAGGTATGCAGAGAAAACTTAAGGCACTGATTTATGTTTGTACAATGACTTGCAATATTTTTCAAGCAAGCACTTTATTTTCCTCGGCCTCCACATCAAGGGAGTTAAAAGACTAAGACACTTACTTAGTAATTACAGCAACTCTCAGAGAGTCTTATTTTTAAAAGGTTCTAATAAATTATTGATTATATCAAATGAATATAATTTTCTCATTGAAACATTTTAAAATGTTATCTATTCTGAGAAAATTATGTATATTATGTATTTATTCTTTTTAATTTTTTTTTTAATTTCAGCATGTTACGGGGATAGAAATGTTTAGGTTATGTATATTGCCTTTGCCCAACCCAAGCCAGAGCCTCAAGCGTGTCCATCCCCCCCAAGACAGTGCGCATCACACCCATTAGGTTTGTATATACCCAATCTCTCCTCCACCCTCCCATCTGCCTGTCAAAAAACTCTTATAGACATTGGCCTATTTATTCTTCTTATTTTTGGATTATTGGATTTTCACCATATTAAAATAGTCTACCTGGTCATTAACTTTTGAAAATTGCTACAATATTCATGAAATTTGTGAACCTTTGGATCACTGAAAAGAGAAACTCTAACACCCAAAATTTTAGAAAATATAATAACTATGAATGTTTTATCAAAAATATTTTTTATTTTTCATCTAATTTTAACAAGAAAACAAAGTTAAATTTTTTCTTGTAATTCCTCTCCACCTCCATACTTCTTTATATCTACACTCAAATTTCTTTACACTTCTTACTCTAAGTTAGAAAAATAAATATTTCAGTTGCTTGATTATATGTCCTTTTTTAAATTAATTAATTAATTAAATTTCAGAATATTATGGTGGTACAAATATTTAGGTTACATATATTGCCTTTGCCCCATCAGAGTCAGAGCTATAAGGATGTCTATTCCCCAGAAACTGCACACTGCACCCATCAGGTGTGAATTTACTCATTCCCTCCTTCCCCCTGCACCTGCCCGATACCCAATGAATGTTACTACTATATGTGCACATAAGTGTTGATAAATTAATACCAATTTAATGGCGAGTATATGTGGAACTTGTTTTTCCATTCTTGCCACACTTCACTTAGTAGAATGGGCTCCAGCTCCATCCAGGATAATACAAGAGGTGCTAGATCACCATTGTTTTTAATGGCTGAGTAGCACTCCATGGTATATATATGTATATACCACATTTTATTAATCCACTCATGTATTGATGGGCACTTGGGTTGTTTCCACATCTTTGCAATTGTGGATTGTGCTGCTATAAACATTGTAGTGCAGATGTCTTTTTTTATACAATGTCTTTTTTTCCTTTTGGTAGATGCCCAGTAATGGGATTGCTGGATCAAATGGTAGTTCCACTTGTAGCTCTTTGAAGTATCTCCATATTATTTTCCATAGAGCTTGTACTACTTTGCAGTCCCACCAGAAGTATATGAGTGTTCCTAACTCTCCACATCCATGTCAACATTTGTTGTTCTGGGACTTTTTGATAAAGGCAATTCTCACTGGAGTTAAGTGATACCTCATTGTGGTTTTGATTTGCATTTCCCTGGTGATTAGAGATATTCAGCATTTTTCATGTTTTTTGGCCATTTGTCTTCTTTTGAAAAGTATCCGTTCATGTCCTTTGCCCATTTTTTAATGATGTTGTTTGATTTCTTCTTGCTGATTTTCCTGAGTTCTATAGAGATTCTATTATTAATCCTTTATTGGATGTGTAGCATGTAAATATTTCTCCCATTCTGTAGGTTGTCTGTTTGTTATCATGATAGTTTCCTTGGCTGTGCAAATCTTTTTAATTTGATCAGGTCCCATTTATTTATTTTTGTTGTTGCTATGATTGCCTTTGGGGTCTTCGTCATAAATTCTTTCCCTAGGCTGATGTCTATACAAGTTTTTCCAACATTTTCTTCTAGTTTCATGCCTTAGGTTTAAGTCTGTTATCTATTATGAATTGATTTCTGTGAGAGGTAAGAGGTGTGGATTTTCTTTCAGTCTTCTACATATGGCTATTCAATTTTCCCAGCATTATTTATTAAATAAGAATTTTTCTCCAGTGTATGTTTTTTTTCTGCTTTGTCAAAGATCAAATGGCTATATGAGGATGGTTTTATATGTGGATTCTCAGTTCTGTTCCATTGGTTTATGTCTCTGTTTTTCTGTCAGTATCATGCTGTTTTTGTTACTATAGCCTTGTAGTACAGCATGAACTTTGGTAAATGAATGCCTCCCAATTTATTCTTTTTGCTTAAGGTTGCCTTTGCTATATGGGGTCTTCCCTGGTTCCACATTAAATGTAGAATTATTTTTTCTAGATCTGTGAAAAATTATATTGGTTTTTAATAGGGATTGCATTGAAGCTGTAGATCACTTTGGGTAGTACAGATATTTTAACAATGTTGAGTCTGCCAATCCATGGGCATAGTATGGTTTTCCATCTTTTTAGGACCAACTGAACAATCTCCTTGGTGCTGCTTTTTCTCTTGGCCCTTTCCTGCCAAGCTGTGAACACTAATTAGTCACTGTCATCCTAAACAATAAATAACAATAAATAAAACAAAAAAAGAGAGAAAAACAAAACAACCAAATAATATGAAAAGAAAAATAATCATCTCCCTGTTTCTCTCTCAGATTACTATGGTCTTCATCATATTTTCCAAAAATAAATAAATAAATAAACTTTCTAGGCACCATTAATTATTCAATTTTTATTCCATCCTCTCCATTCTACTGATAAGCTTATTGTTCTTAAGATCAACTAAACATCATAATTTTCAAATCCAATAATATTTTTCAGTTTTCACTTCATTAGATTTAATGAAGAATTAGATACTATTTCTTTCTCCTTTAACTGCCCTATTTCCTGATACCTACATGTTTATTCTCTACTCATATTCCTGGTTATTACTGTTTTACTTTTTTGGTTACATATCTTCTTCTACATATACCTTAAATATATGTGGTTCTTAGAAATTGCATCTCATTTTCTTTTCTTTGAATACTATATATTGAAATCACATAAATGATAATTACATGCACTGTTTTAAGCAGCATGCTTATATTAACTAATTCAATCCTCAAAGAATTCTATTAAGTAGATACTATTATCACTCCTATGTTAGAGATGAGAAATCTGAGGGTATGGATGGTGGCATTGCTAATGGTCACTCAGCCAATACGTGTTGAAACTAGATCTGAATCCAGCCATTTGTGTCCAGTGTCTGAGCTCTTAACCACTGTACTAAATGCTCCTTATATATAAAAAGTACCCATTGTAATGTGCCCCTTTGTGAGCACTCCATACTCACCTCTATGTGCCCACTAGGCTCTTTTCTACATTTTAATTACAGATATTGGGTGTGTGTTCATGTCCCTATCCTCAATTTTGAAATCTGGAAACATACTTGCTAATATATAGTATACTCTTTACTTTGAGAAACGTATATGTCTCAAAGTCAGCATATCAGAACACAAGTGCATTCTCTTCCTGTCTTATCTTATTTTTTGTTGCCCACCTTAAGTGATGCAATTATTATTTAAGTGATGAAAAATCGAAAATATACAAGAAAAAAGAAATATACAAGATTCTTTCTCCTTCTCCTCTCTCAAATATAAACACTTGTCAAATTCAACTTACTCTTCTTCTTACAAATTCCTCAAATATGCCTGTTTTGCATCCTCACTGTCTTAGTTTCATTTCTCATTATTGCTAGGCTGGTCTAGTGAATGGTCTGCAAATTTGAGCAATGAGAGGTATTCAGTTTATCAGAACCATTTGAGGAAGTTTTTGTTTGTATGTGTGTATAATTTTTTCTGCAAGACTGTTTGAATTTTTCTGTTTATTTGGTTTGGATCCCATTCCTGGCAATTCTGATTCAATATATCTGGTGTAGGGCCTAGGATTCTCTATTTTTAAGCAACTTCCATGTGGTAACCATTGCTTCTCAGAAAGTGGTAACGAGTCCAATACCATTGACCTCAACTAGGAGGTTCTTTGCAGTGTAGAATCTCAGGTCCCATTTCAGACCAACTGAGTCACAGTCTATAATTTAAAAAGATCCCCTGTTGATTCATGTGCATGTTAAAGTGTGATCATCACTGGCTTGAACTATGGCAGTCCAATATGTTTACCAACCTGTAATACAAATACACTCCCCATTGTGTATAGATAAAACCCAAAGTTCTTCACATTTGACATGTAAGACCTTTAACAGTTTGGCCATCACCTCAACGTAATAGAACTTATTTCCAATCAAGTCAAAATAAAACACACACAATAGGGAAACTATCAGGAAATTTTGCAAATAGGCCCTACTTTCTTATTAATCTATTTCACCTCGCATTGTACTCCTTATTTATTAGAGCTCTCTCCTTTTTCTCAACTAAGGATATGCCTGTCACTTTCTGTTAAAGATTTACATGAGTCCTCAGAACAGCAAGAACCTGTCGATATCTTCTAAAATCCTATAGTATTTTTTTTAGAGCATTTAACACATTGCACAAAAATATGTTGATATTAATATGCAGAAAACATGAATGTATGCTTTCACTTAAAGCCATCATATTACCTTACCCCAAATCATTTAGTGCTATTTATGCTAAAATTAATGTAAGTTTAAAGAAGTTTGCTTATTTGTTTATAGTTTCTATGCTACTCTCCAGTAGCACTTAACATAATTTTATTCATGCATCTGTTTCACCAGTGGACTATATACTCCTGGAAAATGATGACAATGCTTATTTTTTCTTATTCTATCCACCCAGCATGGTACTGGAAGAGATCTATGTTAAAATATTGGTGCATAAAGGAATTGATGCTAGAGTAAAATAAAACAAAAACCAAATAAACAAATTGTTATTCATACCTCTCCATGGATATTTGTTGGTTTTAAAAGTTGAATCCAATAAAGAACAATGTAAATCTAGTTTTATTCTCGGTAGACTTATTACATTTTACTTACTAATCATATAAAAATTCATATATATTAAATTAGTGACAAATTGACTTTTGAGTAAAAATTTTGTTAACATGGTTATTCAGTAGTGTGTGTGTATGTTTCAATTCAAATATATATTTCATATGTGAACATAAAATGTACAAAAATGTCATTTAAATGATTGGTACTCAAAAATTAATTAATGTCCAAAAGAAGTCATGTGAATGAAAAGAAAGAGCAAATAATGTTTAAATAAAAAAGAAAGAATTAAAAGTAAAGGTGTGAATATCTGTAGGAAAATGTTAAGAAATGAAGAGCTTAGGAGGACCATGATTGCCAGACATAATATTGTATGATTATTACACAGTCATCAGTTATCAAGCTACAGAACTGAACAAAAGTCAAATATTTACAAACCTGGGCTTACCAAAAAATTACAAAGAATACATCACATTAAAAAGGAAATATCTGTGAAATAAAGTTTATACTGATTTGAATATATTTCTGTTTTGAAAACAAACAGTATGATTTTTTCTAAAATAAATTATGTGAAATTAAATATCATACAATAAGTTTAAATAGTAAATATAGGAGGTGTAATTCCAAAAATAATTATATATATTTTATTGCATAGAAATACTCAGCAAATTTTATTAATAAAAGTAAAATCATCACTTAATTTTAATATTTATTACAACAAGTAATAAAACTACCTACCCAATATTTTGTTTTAAACTCAATCCTTTTTTTTTAAAAAAATATATCACTTATGGTAAATAAAACTAGAATGTATGCCATAATGCCAATTAGGCAGGGAATGTTATCCTAGTGATGAGGGAGGCTATCTGTGCTTATACGGTAGTCAGGCCCTGAGTCCATTTCAAGACCAGGAACAGGTCACTCATCACTTATTTTAAGTGTGACATTTAATTAAAACTAAAATATCTTGAAGAGGCAGCTAAACTCAAGTTCTGCATCCAATCCAAGTTTATTTCAACCAGGACCACTTAGACATGTAAGTTATTAGCCACCTTGATGAAGCCAGCATAGAATATAGTGTAAATCTTTTTATCACCACTAATACTATGCAGTAATAAATTAAATTATGGGGAGTGTTTGCATTGGGCCCAATACTTAAATCTCTGGATGCCTGTGTAAGTGTTTTGTATATCGCAAGTATGAATAGTTTCTCTCCAGATTAAGATCAGCAAATACCTTATTTATAAGCCTGACAAAAGAAATCAAACATATCTGTCACTGAACAATTTAGTCAGAGTCTTCACTTTCCTTTCTTTATAAATAATATTATAATACTAGCTATTTTACACTTACATTGCTTAACAGTAAACTATGATATGCATTGTCAGAAAATGTGAAACACATCAAAGTATTGCAAATGCTGTAAAATAGTGTGAAAAGAAAAAGGAGCACCTCCTCTTCAGCTTTAGGAACAAAACGTTTAGAGTCAGAAGCATTAAAATGAGAGCTCAATAAAAGATATCAACCTTAATGTAAGAATATACTATTGTTCTCTGTTTAGTGCAAATCATAAAATTATTATATTATGAGAAATTTAGATTCCAAAATATTTCTATATAAATATGTACCTTTAAAATAAACAATTTAAAATGGCTATTACAAGGCATGCATCATAGCGGTTTTTAGGTTTTCAGTAGCACATGGTAGTAATGATCACTTGACTGAAATTGACATTTATAATCAAAGATATATACAGCTATTTATTCATTAATTAAGTGGTTCATTCAATAATCACTAATGGAAACACTGAGTAGCTATGGTTGAGCTGATATTAAAGTTTGTTGTTATGTATTCACAGGAAAAATATTTCACTAGGCTGAAAAATTCAAACTTTTCACAAAATAAACAATTTATTTGTTCTAAGTAGTAAACCAGAGTTCCATTTTTTATGCCTCCAAATCAGTTAGTTGTAGGAGCACTTTATATTATACCAGGAGCACTTATATGTTTATAACAAGATTTAAGTATTACACAAAGAAAACACATCTTACAAAGAATTCATTCCAAAGTGTTAATAGAAATAGAAGAGAACGAGAAGTTTTAAAAGGGCCAATAACTTTGGATGGCTAAATATACAGACAACATTCCCAGCAGGGGTGGGCTACCTGTGGCCTTCTAGGCACTTAGGTGCGGACTTTGACTGAATACAAATTTTACAGAACAAATCCTTTCATTAAAAGGGGTGGAGTAGAGAAAGTTGAAGCTTTTCTTGCCTCCTTTGGTGCTTAAAAAAGAACAGTCTTGAAATCAGAAGGCTGCAGGCTCCCCACCCCAAATTGGTGTTATTTGGTTGATATTGTCAATAAATTTAAGTGTGGGAGCAAATTTTGCATCCTCTCAGAATGAAGGAAGTTTTGATTTGGGAAAAATTCCTTCCAAATTGGAAGAGACAACAGATAGCCAACCCCGTCTCCCATGGAGCAAAGTGAATCAGAAGAAAAGTGAGAATTATGGGGTTGCCAGAGCTTGTTCTCCTATAGCTTGGACTAAAAAAAAAAAACAGAGTGGAAAGTTTTCCAAATGTTGAGAGGAAGGCTGAGAAAAAAAAAAAAAGAAAGAAAGAAACTGAAGCTCACAATCTTGTGTGATACTGTGTGCGCGCGCGTGTGTGTGTGTGTGTGTTTGTGTGTGTGTGTGTGTGTGTGTGTGTATGACAGAAAGAGAGAGAGAGAGAGAGCGCGCGCGCATGTGTGTGAGTGACAGAGAGAACAGGGTGAAGCAACTCCATAGACGGTGATCCGGGATCCATGTGCAGCAGCAAAGGAAAAAATCACCGTGGCACAGTTAGTCCAAAAGAGAATCAGAGTCGTGTCATTGCGTTACCCTTGACTCCTGTACGGCGTGGGAAGGTGCAATGTCCCAAAACCAAAACAGGCCTCATGTAGCACAAAGCAGCTTCCATCATTACACTTGCTGTGGGAGCTTCCCTGGTGAGAGATAAATGACCGACCTTGAGGCACAAGCCAGCAGGAATAAAACAGAAAGTGTAGCTTCAGTCTGAGAAGTCCCCATCACCAGCGGGAACTGAGATTGTGCTGATGCAGCACGAGAGAGTCCCTTGCCCCTGACCACGTCATGAGTGTAAACCACAGATTCACCAGCAATTTCTCTAACGACACCGGTTCAAGGAGTCAGGAAACCCACAAGAGCTGCCTACCGGAGGATGAGAATGTATCTAAGGGTCCCCCTATTAGCCACAGGTTTACATAAGCAGATTTTGTCTCCCCGCCAGACACACAAATATCTTGGAAAGGTGTATTAAACTCAGAGTCTATCTGTGAGATTTTGAATTAACTGTATAAACTACAAGAAACCAAAAATTCTGTTTTTAGTACTTTCTTATAAATAATATCGATATGATAATTGTAGCTCCATTGTATTTGTGAGGATTAGTATAAAACATTTAAATTAATGTCGGATGTAAAGTAAATAATCAATAAATGCTAACTACTGCAATAGGAATTCCTCCTCTTAATTAACTCTAGAGGGAGTCAGAAAGACACAATTTATATTTTTTTGTTTTACATAAGAAAATCACTTCATGCTTGTACATCACTGAATTGAAGTCACTAATAAAATTTACACTTACAGTTTTTTTCTTTCAAAATAAACTGAGAAATTCTTTACTTAATCCAAATTTAAATGGATGTATTTAAGCAACATTAGTCCACTTGCATTCAATGATGTTGACTAAAATGCTTAAGATTTCCCCTAGTAAGTTTGAGCGACAGGCTGTAGAATTTGTTGATATATGCACAAATATTACAAAAAGTTCTGATGTTCATTACCGTGATTCTCTATTACCCTGGTCAGGAGTCTAAAATGTAGTACAAAATTTGAAGTTTTACTCTTATAAACCACAAAAAAAAGAGGCTATTTCCTTAGTAACCATTTGAAAAAAATTGTGGACCAGAGTTTATCATAATGAAATAAATCCACTTGTAGTGACCATGTTTCTAAACCCACATTAAGAAAAATCATAATAGTATCAAAGTGGTTTGTTTATGTACAAATAGTCTGGTAATAATCATAATTAAATATTAAACTATGCTGTGTGCTTCAAATTTTTTCCCATGTAAGTACGACTCCTCCGCCTACTGGTCCCCCTGGAGAGTTGCTATTTACACATCACAAATATCCTCAGACCTTGTTCTGTTCTCCCCTTCTATTGCAAACATTCTGCTCCTGTGTCCTACCTACACTTTGATCTTCCAGAATTAGATTGTCTTCCTCTCTCTTTGTCTCTCTCACTCTCTCTCTCTCTCTCTCTCTCTCAGTCACTCTATCCCCCTCACCCCCTTCCTCCCTATCTCTCTCCCTCCCTCCATCCCTCTCTCTCCCTCACTATCCCTCTTTCTCACTGTGCTGCCATACCTCATTTGGGAAATAATTATTTGTTTATATGGCCATATCTCTAATTGGAAAGCAATTTGTACTGAGAAAGGACAATGTCTTCTTCAGTTTATTAAACCCCAGAGTCTTTCTCGGAGTCTGGAACACTGCAGGTATCTATTACATTTCTTAAATAATGAATGAATACGTTGGCTGAATGAATAAAAAAAAAATTTAAATCTAAATTTTCTAGATAAAAAGGTGCAACTCTATTCCCCATTCCCATGCCCAGGAAGGGGAGGGTAATTATTTTACTGATATTTTTTAAAGAGTTTCTAGAACCAAACCATTTTATTTAAATATCAGTTAAATAATGAAGGAACTAAATGCATCTGAATATATTCTACTTGATTGATTGATTGTAAAGAAAGGCGATTATTACTGTATCAGTCAGTTCTATAATAGGCTTCACAACCAAAATAACACCTTCACATATTCATTAATCTTTTTCATTCAAACATGTGACATCTCATGTAACAAAGCTGGTTGTATAGATGACAAATGTTTTTATACTTTAATATTTTATTACTTAACAGCACCTTAGTACCTTAACATAAGTGAAAAAAGTATTACCAGTACATATCAAATACATATACCTTAAAATAGAACATTCACAGCCAAAAATACACATTACATGACTCACAAATAATTTTCAACATTATCCACACAAGTTGCTTTTCAACATAATTCAATGCATGTGAATCTGTCCTGAACTTGTGCTTTTAAAGTTCATGAATTAGTCCCTCTTGACACCAGTTCAAGGCATCAGGAAACTAAACAGAGCCAAAACCAAAAGCAAGAGGAAGGTACACGTGACTGAATTTCTCCCCAATACCTGAAGTGGATTCCCCTCCCCGTAATATGTGTGTGAATGTACCTATCATGTAAAAATCAAAAGTTACATGATCTTTCTCATACGTCTTTGGTTCCCAGGTTCCTGATTTTTACTTTTTGTATTGTTTTGCCTGCCAAAAACATCAAGGACATCGTTAGATTGCTTGAGTTCTTACTGTCTTAATGCCAAGTAATCTGCTCTAATTATTGTCAAGAAGATTGTATAGGACATTTTATCTGGATTCAAACGTACCTGCAGCTTTTGTCTTCCATTTAGAATGAGGGATAAAAATCATGTAAACAGTTTACTCCACTCTCCATTTAACTCATGGAAAAGAGTGCTTGGCTGTCAATTCTGGGATTATTCCAGTGAACAGCCTTTGTTCATAACCTCCAGAGAAATTTGGTTGTATTCCAATTCAATCCATCTCTTTCTTTTACAAGCCAAAGAGTTTACAGTTTAATGGAAATGCCAGACAAGTGGTTTCTGTTTTTCATGACTTGTTTATCAGAAATACTGGAATAGTACAAAAATCTCCTCCTACATACACAAAGCCCATAACAATGCGTCTTAGTACTGGGCATCCTAAATCACTGCAAAAATCCATTCTACTAAGATAAATGATTAAGGTTAAAAAGATGAATCTTTGCAGGCCCAATTTAGGAAAACCAAAAGAGGAAATTCACAATGATCTCATCAAAGATATTCCTATTCTTGGTAAAGAATAGAAGATTTTCCCTTTTCTAGAATTACTGAGTGTACACTATTCAAGATCATTACCTTTTCAGCAATGTTTTATGAAACTGGACTTCTGGGGTATATAGAATCTCCTCTGGACAGTGAACACAGGAGTTTCCAACACAAATAAATGACTTCCCTTCTTCTAAAGGTCCATTAATGGGAGAATATTTGAATGTATATATTGATAAGATATAATTGAAACATATTATAAATTGTTTTGTTGATTGTACTTTGTGTGAATCTCTGGATCCAGCATTTGGATCCATGGCACTCCTTAAGAAATTCATGTGATTATAGAGGTGGAACTTTATGTTATACAAAAATTAGGGCTATTATCTCCCAAGATCCAAGTGAGGAAGACTCTCTAACAATCAAGAGTGATCAACAGTCCATTGTATTTTCAAGAAGATGTAAGTAACCCATCGTACAATCTTACACCATCTAATTAAAATAATAGAACACTATATGCAAGGAAAGGGGCTAGTCTGGTTCCTAATAAAATCCATAGTATTCTAGCAATTTAAAATATTGTTATTTCTGCTCTCATTATAGATTACCTAACCCAATAATAACATTACCAAATTTGGTTTTAAATGTGGGCATAGGTGGGGCTATGGACCTACACTAAGGAAAATTTACCACCATGATTTTTTACCTATATTGTTGGTCATAACCAGGAGCTATATTGAAGCCATAGTCAAACTTGACCAAGGAAGGCAAAGTTGAGGGAAAACTTTTCAATGAAAGTATACTCTGGGCACAGAGTCAATAACTGAGGGAGTCTGGCATGCTGAGACTCTTAGGCCTAAATTCCACAGCCTGGAGTATATGAGGCATGTCTCATGGAAGTTGAGCCACAATTATTCAACAAATATTTAGGGGAACCACGTACTGTTCTAGGTAGTCAGGTTATCTCTGTGAAGAAAACAGATGGAGATGCCTGCCCTAGTGAAATTTACATTATAGCAGGTAAGAGACAGACAAATGTGAGAAATAATTCGATTATATATTAGCAAGTGGTTAGTGCTATGGAAAAAACTAAAGAGCATTCTTCAAAACACTTTGAGAGATTTTCTACAAACACTTTCAAAAGGCATCACAGAAGCTAAACACTATTAGCTGAAGATTACAGTATAATTAGCAGCAGATTACTCTCTTCTGGCCATGGTACCAGTGATGCAGAAATGAGCAGAAGTTTAGACATTTCGTAGAAAGTGACGCCCTGCTTTATTAAAACAGCCAGACTTAGGTTCGTGGAGGTAAAGTCTTTAAGAAAGTTCAACAGAGAAGCACACTTCAGTCTATTCAATAAATAGGACACACTTCACAGGGAAGTCTAGAAGCTACTTATAAGCTATGTCATGTTCCAGCACAGGGATAAACTCTGATACTAGTGCTAAGACCAAGACCAGCCCCAGAAGACAAAAAGGGCTGTTATGACTCCAACCTTCAAGTGACCATAGGATACCTACACTTCACTTGCGCCCTTCCCAGTTTGTCAATATCATTCTGTTAGCTTGACATTTATTCTGTCCGAGATATCACAGGTTTGGAACCAAACCTGTTTTGATGCAAAAAATTCTTGAAGACCCCTAGTATTGTGAATACACACATACACAACCATTAATACATGCAAACTATTGCCAAGTGATAGGGTGAGGGTACATATTGTTAGGAATAAACCTTAAACATCTGCCTTTCTTTACAATAGATATACAAAAACAACCTTGCCACAAATGGAAGACGTATTGCCATAAGTCATGTAAACTCACTCAGGTGGTCCTCTCATTCTAACACTCCTCCACACACATCATGCGTATTTATCCTGCCTTGGAAGTATCCTGCTTCATTTCAGCTCTTTACACCTAGTCGGAGCAAGTGAAAAGATGAAATGAATTGTACAATATAATATGGTCAACTTTAGCAAATGGTAAGAAGAATACAGTCTGGATGACTGGTTACAGTCTAGTCTTTAAAGTGTGTCTCTTCCAGGAAAAAATGCTCCAGAGGAGGAAACCTGAAAAGTATGTCAATTGATCAACATGCCATTGTCTGATCACCCACAAACATGACCTAGCTGGAAGATAAAAATCCAAGCTACAAATAACACCTTCTATTACAGGCAATTGGCCTAGAATTCTGAGGCAGAGTTGTGAGTTATTAGGAGCTTGAGGCTGGTATCAGACCTGAGTAAGATATTCTGCCTTTGCCACTTGATAGTTGTACAGAACAATTAGCTTTCTGGATCTCTCATTGTTTCAAATTCTTCATCTACAAAGTGGCAGATGAATAGCACTTATGTGATACACTCTTTCTGAGAAGTAACAGGAATAACATTGTAATGAGCTTGATGTAGTGTTTGAGGCAAAGTTTAGAACAAAAATATAAAAAAATAGAAAAACAAAGTTTAATAAAATAAAATAAAAATTTTACCTGTCTTGATTTTCGTATTCCTGCAGTAGAACCTTTGTTTTGGTACTTGCTTTTCCAATGGATGCTTTTGGCAAATATTTATATATTCCTTTTTTATTCTTAGAACTAGGAATTCTGCAAAGATCTTGGATTTTATAATCCCTCTAAATTTTAGAATTTCCTGCGTTCTCATGTAACACAGAGGATATCTTATTGCAGTCTGATGCCAAAGAACCTGAGATTATAATCACGAGATTTATGTCTTAGAAATCTAGGCCAATTGCCTACTGTGTTCTAGAATGTCAGTGTCTAAACTGTTTCCCTTAGGTGGCTTGGAAACAATACATATTTATTTCTCACAGTTATGGAGGCAATATCAAGCAACCAGCAGATCCTGAAGATTCTGGTGAGGGTTCCTTTCCTGGTTCATTGAGGGAAACTTCTAGCTGAGCCCTCACATATTGAAAGGAGTGAGAGGGCTCTCTGGATTCTCTTTTATAAGGAAACTAATTCTATGGTAAGGCTTCACCCTCATGACCTAATCATCTGCCAAAGGCCCCATCTCCTAATACTATTAAATGTAATAGTGGTAATTAAGTTTCAATATATGAATTTTGAAGGGACAGAAACATATAGATCACAATACACTGTTAATGATATTTATTAAAGAGCTACCATATAAAAGAGGAATTGTTCTAAGTAATGTTAAGGATTACCAAAATGAGTCAGCATCAGTTCAAATTGCTCAATGACCTTAGTAGGGAACATGAGACATACTCATTCATGGTGATATTCAAGAAAGAAGGTGAGAATAGTGTGTAAGCAAAATGTGATCGTATTAGAAAGACTGGTGACAGTAACACTGGCAGAGTGCTGTAAAAGCACTTTAGAAGAAGCAGTCCTTTGAGGCAGCTTTCTAGTAATTGAACAATCAGGATTAGAGAGAAGGGAAAAGGAAAAGAGTACAACCAAGAACACAAGGAAGGAAGAGAAATGGCCAGTTTTTTAGTAGTTTTTGGTACTGGGGGATTTGACAATTTGGAGCCAGATTGTAGCAACGTTTCTAATACTATGACAATAGATAAGCATTAATATATAAGTAAGAGATGAAACAGAAAGCTTAGACCTGAGTAATAGGATAACGATGTCCTTCCCTGCAAGGAGAGGAAGGGAAAGAAATTAGGGGAAGGAGAGTAGGAGGGAGAAAAAAAAGAAAAAGACAGGTTTTGGAGGTTTGACAGAGATGATTTTATTTTTACTTAAATTGATTTTGGCTACTATTATAGTTTATTCAATGCAATTTCTCAAGTGTTTAAGAATACAGTAAGAGTGCATGGGTATAGAAAATAGCTTCATTTGTTTAATTGTTTGACATAAAATTACATTATTACTTAAAACAGCAAGGAATTCTATATATGTCATTTTTCTTTTGTTTTATTTTTATTTCACTTTTTAAAGGTTTTCCTGCATAGCTCTCCTGTGTTTTGACATCTTCTATAAATCAATTCAATATACAATATCTTATATAATAAAATGTTGGATTTTTTTAATTTAAAGAACATATTTGGATAGCTAATAAAGCAAAGATGGTCTAATTCATGGATAGACAAAGTTATCTTGTAAAGAATAATTCTAGTTGATGTACGTTAGAGAGCACTTAGATTTACCTAGTGACATATGATCAAAATGAAAAAAAAAAATCACACCACATTTATTCGTTTCCTAGTAGGGAGAATAGATGAGCCAGGTGTTAAAAAGAATCATGCACTTAAGGTTAATATAGTTCTGTACTAGTGGAGGACATATTATCTCATAAACAATAAGCAATTATAATCATGTAATATTAGGGTAGCTATGGAGAAAAATCTATGATAAAAATTGGTACAGAAAAAAATATAGTATCAAAAATACAAGAAGACTAGACAGGGAATTTATTAAATAGCCATACATGTTCTAAAATCTTCCTTACAATTTTACCAGATAAAGTTTAATATATTTTATAGCATACTCATAATTAAGTGAAAGTTTGGAGTTGAAATATTCTATTAGAGATTACAAACTGGTACTCAATGGACATACAGTATGGCCAGTAGAAATGTTTTGTCTCATGATATCGTTTTTTTT
>CAUYSK010026184.1:0-57254 GCA_963575035.1 Avahi laniger
GTCTCTACCAAAAATAGAAAGAAATTAATTGGACAGCTAAAAATATATAGAAAAAATTAGCCAGGCATTGTGGCGCATGCCTGTAGTCCCAGCTACTTGGGAGGCTGAAGCAGTAGGCTCACTTGAGCCCAGGAGTCTGAGGTTGCTGTGAGCTAGGCTGACGCCACGGTACTCACTCTAGCCAGGGCAACAAAGTGAGACTCTTGTCTCAAAAAAAAAAAAAAAAGAAACCACAACAGAGGTACCCATGCCCTCACCCTGTATATCACAAGATACTCTTGCCCAAAATTGGATTCTGAAGGTCATTTCTTCAAATACGCAATTAAGTACATGCAAACTGAATTTTATTTTATGTTTAAATTAGATTCAAATACAATAAAAATAACCCGACATTGTTTTAATTATACAGAGAAAGTAATTTTCAACTTCACTCTTTGAATACATTTAAATCAAATGAGGTATTAAGAATTGGAAAACAAATTTGGAAAGCGTAATACAAAACACACCTCAAATACACTGCATCACTGTTGTTACTGATCCCTTTCAAATCCTGTTCTACACTTGAGAAACTTTATCTTAATGAACAGTTAGTCAAGGCAACCAATTCCAATGTATTACCGCCTTTAGTCCCTATGACACTAAAACAATATGGCTGTCTGCTGAACTCTGTCTGCTTCCTTTTCCTTCACAGGGTCGCCTTTCTTTTCTACAGTTGGACTTGGGCACAAGGTGAGGGCTCTTCAGGGTTCCATGGGCTGTTTTCTGTCCTATATGTGGACAGCTCTTGCTCCAGCAAATCCATTCTTTGGTCAATGCTTCAGCTGTCAATCCTTGGAGAACAACTCCCACACCCAAACCTGAAGCCCTCTGTGTACCTCTGACCTGCAATACCTTGTATCTCCATTTGTCCACTGTCTGTTCACTTCAATTTCCTACCATCGCTCTCAAGTTAAAGGGGTTTAGCACCAAATTCACCACACTGCCTCCATCACCTTTTTAAAACAGATTTCAAAAAATATGTATACACATCCTAATGATAGAGTTTTCTTCCTTTATTACACTGTATAGTGTTCCATTGTATATATACATTACATTTACTTCATCCACTTATCTGCTGATGGACACTTCCATATCTTGGATATTGTGAATAGCGCTGAAATGTACATGAGAAGACACTACGTTAAGTGAAAGAAGAATAAATACTGCATGGTCTCAGTTATATGTGGAATCTAAAAAGTCAAACTCACAGAAGCAGAGAGTAGAATGGTGGTTACCAGAGGCTAGGGTTGGGGAACAGGCAAAGGGAAAGTGTTGGTCAATGGGGATGAAGTTGTATTTCACTGGTAGGAATAAGTTTTTGTGATCTGTTGCACAGCATGGTGACCATAGTTAACAATAATGCATTGCAGATTTCAAAGTTGCCAGAAGAGTAGATGTTAAACAGTCTCACTACAAAAAGTGGTAAGTAGGTGAGGTTATGGATATATTAATTAGAATGATTTAATCTTCCTACAATGAATACGTATACTAAAAGGTCACATTGTACCCTATACATATATACAATTATTATTTGTCAATTAAAGATTAAAAAAGAAAAAAATATAAAAAATAAAAAATTTAAAAAAATAAAACAGATTCCATCTTTTTCATAGGATTCAAAAATCCCGTGGTAAGCCTTCTTATGAACTTAACGCTGTGCCATTTTGGGGACAGAATGAACAGAGTCCCCGTGCCCTGTAAGAACTCAGCATTCAAAGGAAGTAAAAATGAGGAAAAAATGCCATAAAGGGAAAGATACTCCATAACATTTATGTGACTTACACAACGCCAGGGGCTTCCTGGTGGGGACTGCCCAACATCTTTGAATATCTTCCTACATTTTGGAATTTTCTCACACTGTGAGTCCAGTTTTCAAAGCCAGAAAATTCAAAGACTGTGTTACTTCTGGGCACCAAACCAGGGAGAGCCAGTTTTCTGGCAGGAGCAGTTGGTGAGGCATTTGGTGCCTCAGCTTCGGGAAGCCAATTCCTGGCATCACAGGTGCAGGGAAGCTATGTGATTAAAGCAAAGTCCCAAGGTGTGACTCTGCAGCCCCAGAACCCTACTCTCTGGCATCCTCTCACAGGTGCCGCGTGCTTATTAATATTTGTTGTTACATCATTTTTTCTGATTAAACCAGCTTGTGCATATTCTGCTACTTGCAACTGGAAGTCCTGTCCAATACATACATTAAAGCATTGAATTTCTGCTAGTTCTGAGAAGCACAAACGGAGCATTAGGAAAAAGTGGTTGATTTCAAAAACAATTGCATTTATCTTCACCATCAGCCAATTGTGCACACCAAGCTATGTTTGCCATGCTTCAGAGCCACGGAAAATCCACACTTCCATGACACAGAAACACTGAAACTCCTAGCACATAGGAGTTAAAATTTCACCATGATTTTCTTAACAGAGAGTATTGAGTGTTTCTTCTGAAAAACAATTTAGTATCATTTGCTGACTGTAAAGTTTATGAAAACCTATATTGTCTTTACCCCTGAGAGTAAATTAAACCAAGAAACCTTAAATGTTAGTCTCCTAAATAGGCATCGCAAGGTCACCAGTAATCAATTTGTTATTGTTAAGAATACAGCACGACAGTTAGCAGGGTGAGTTCTGGAATCAGAATATCTGAGTTTGAGTTCCAATTCTACCACTCGGAAATATTGTCACCTTGGGCAATGTAAATCCCATATGCATGCATTAGTTTCTTATCTGCAAAACAAAAAATTATAGTACTTATTTCAAATGAGTGTTGCAAATATTATATGAAAAAATTTTGGAAGGTGCTTATTAGCACATTGACTAGCATGTATTTAGCATTCGATAAGCGTTAGCCACTATGAGTATTGGTACTGTTAGCAACTGTGATGATCATGATGCCATACTACGCAAGGCCTTCTAGAATGTAACACATTTGACTAAGCCCTGCACTAGATGTCTATTTAGTAGAGCCATTTAATATTAAATATCTCAGTCATCCTGAAGTGCTTTGGAGACTCAATTGCCCATAGTCCTTGGCTGAGAAAAATACACCTGGGGGTACGTTGCCTGACTGCAAAGCCATGCAGCTCTTGATGAGCTGTTGCCTGCTTCGTGCCTGAAAACAGCCTTTCCACACCAGGGCCCCTTTGAGGGTACTTTGGCCTCAGCTTAGAGGACAGTGAGCTACTGCAACTGCATTTATAGAGGGCCTCAGAGTTTCCAAATACTCATTTCTAGCCAATATTTCCAAGTGGGGTCCATTCCAATGTCTGGGGGAAAGCAAACATTTGTCTCGGGATAGTTGGGTTCCAAGTATTTTGCAAATATTTTCACCTAATACTTCCCTGGGAGTATATAATATCTCTGGCAAACATTAACTTAAAAAGTTAGTTGTTTGTTTAGCAAAAAACTGTTGCCATAAAAACACAATCTTGCAAAAGTATTTGCAAGCATACGTGTTGATTTTGTCAGCACTGTAAACAAGGCTATGGGAGTTTTTTTGGTTTGAAGTCTAAAGTTTCTTTTGTTTAACATCATCCATAAACAATGGTTATTACATTTGCTTAGAGTTATCCTTTTCATAATCTCATCAATGTTCTCTACCATTTCCTCAGAAAAAAGAAATCTCCATATACATATATCTACATCTGCATACAGAACTATTCATAGTTAACAATTTAAAGGCTCTACAAATGAATGCCCAATAAATTATCTATTCATTGGCATCCCATAAATCAGAAATCTCTAGAAACTAGCTCATCAGTACTTTGCCACAACAATAGTACCCGGTGTTCATAAAAATGACCTTGGCCTTCGTGAATCCCCTGGATCCCATCTATGAATAACTTAGAGCCCTGCTACTGAAAACACAATCCTAGAACCAACAACATCAGCATCACATGGGAGGCTCTTAGACATGTAGAGCCCCAAACCCCAACCCAGGCTATTGAATCAGAGTACACATTTAACAAAATCCCTATAGTTCATTCACATGCACTTTAAATCTTATGAAGCACTGCTTTGACAGTTGTTTAAGAACTTCTGATCTCTAGGATTCTTTCAATACTTGAGTCACAAGTAAAACTCTAATACTATCTTCTAGAAGATCCAATGTAATGTGCATGATCAAATACAATTTAAAGGTTAATCATTTTCTCATTCGTTGTTTCAACAAATATTTAATGAGTATCTTCTATTATGTGCCAGGCATTGTTCCAGTCACTGGAACAAAGGCTCTATCTTCATTCTGGATAGGGAACATCGACAACAAACAGATACACGAGTAAAGATGCAATCTGCCAGATGATAATTATTGTTACCAGGTAACGTAGAGCAAGGTGAAGGTGACAGGGAATGTTGGCACGGTGCTGCTTTTAAAGAGGGTGGCCAGGGAAGGCTTGCGGATTAGATGGCATCTGAGCAAAGAGCTGAAGGAAAGGAGGGAATGAGATCAGCACCACCAGAAGGAATTGTTTTCCAGCACAGAGTTAAGGGAAGGGAAAGACCTTGAAACAGGAAGATGTTTGGTGCATCTCAGATCAGTAAGTCCCAATTCCCTGGAGTAGAAAGCAAGAAGGAAAAGGTTGGAGGATGTGATCAGTGAGGTTGGATGAGGGTGATAATGTAAGTTCTAATAATCACTGAACGCATGTACCAACTGCAGTGGGAGCATCAGGAGACAGACATGGTATAACAAAGCCCAAAGGGTTCTGAAGAGGGCAAGATTGCCCCCTCTCTGCCACTTAGCCATAGAAAGTCTCTCCCAGAGAAGGTGGGGTTTCACAGGCTACTTGAAATACAACTTACTCCCATCAGAAAGTAATTTTGTCTTACTTTTTTTTTTTTTAATCTAGGCTTAAAATACAGTTGCTAAGTACCCCTGGCAAAAACCAGATTCTGTTTCAGAAGGTCTGGCACATACTTGGCAGAAAACATACTAACCTGGAATTAATTAATAATTCCTGACTGGCTATAATTCAGAGCCATATCTTGGCTACCTTTTCCGGCTTATGTTCGTAATTATTCTAGACCACATTTCAACAGTATTCTAGCCATCTTGTCTGAACATCTGTTTCGGGAACTTTTCTGCCTTTGGCCAGTGTATGCTCTCATCTCAGACAGCAGGTCAGATGACCAGCACCATCTCTTTAACATTGTACACGCAACATCTTGTGTTTTTGAATCTCTGCCAACTTCTCATTGAGAGACACAAGGTTTTGGTAACAAGGGAAATGTGCTCTTCTTGTTGCCACATGTAAACCACATGAAAGAAATCATGACTATATTGCTTAAGAAGTCATGCCAGTAACCATAAAGATCAGCCCAGCCTACAAGGAACAGCAATCAATTTGTACAACCTTTGTACATGGGTTAATCTAATCCATGCTAATCTCCCTCCATTATGGCCATGAAGATGCTACAATAACTCCTCACGCAGAAAGGCTTCAATCAAGTTAATGTTTCACGTCAGCTCTATCTTAAAATATTTCCTCTTCTTCATCCAGAATGAAGAGTGAATAAATCTGTCTGGGCCTCCCCAAGATTCTCCATTTAATGCCGCCAAAAAAGGAATTTGCAAGTCAAAAAAAGCTAAGTAAAACTAAGGATAATAAATGGAGCCCATTATTCATTGACAGATAGGTATAATCCACTTTAAGAAAATTAATTTATAAAAAGAAAAACTAGGGAATTATGATTCACAGAAAACTTTCTTTTCCCACTCAATTTTCTATAGAATATTGGAGCCAGATAGGATCGATGAAGCTCATAATTTACCAATGAGAAAATGGTGCCAAAAAGAGGCAGAAAGACCTTGCTGAAACATGCACAACTCTGTGGTAGCAGAGAAAGCACTAGAACCATGGTCCTGTATTTCCCAGGCAGCCCAACCCCTCGTCCACCAGGACTATCTACAGGGTTACTGTACATAGAAGCTACTCTGATTTGCTCTAACATTTGGTCACAGATCATTAACTACTTTGAGAAAAAAGAGAACTAGGAAATTTACAGTTAAAATGGCAGGAACCACTGCTAATTGAAAATCAATCAGAAATGAAGATAAAGCATCTCTGAAATTCTAATGCAAGTCAATGGGAACATTGGATTTGACTTACAAAAATTTAATTTTCACAACTCTCAGGAATATGTCTGTTGTAGCAGAGGTGGTACCCTTATAACTTCAGTGACTAATTCCAAGGAATCACTCAATCCATCTGGTTTCACACTTGATCTATCTTGATTTTAGAGGTGATTAGGAATACAGAGAGCAGAAAATGTTGCCATTCAAAACCTGACACTGTAAAACCTTAAACCTCTTAGGAATGACAATCAGCACACGATGTGGCTTCACCCCGACAAATGAAATAATAGGAAGGAAGAAAGGGTTCCAAGGACAAGTAAGCAAGCTAGCTAACTCACGTGAGTTTTTACACTGACAAAACTCTTTCAAGTCAAGTTTGCCAATCAATAAATTATTTCTTAAGATGTGGCAGAGCATCAAGTCCGCGTACAGGAAATCCTGTACGTGGTAGAAACAGTTTAAAAATTCCATCGACGGTTCCCATAATAAATTCTCTGCTTATAATCACTCATCATGAGAAAACTCTTGTAACCAGCATGGCCACGCTTTTCCCGGATTTGGCAATGACCCCGGGATATCAGAGATCCCCAGGTACCTGTTTATGTCTGTATCGCTCTGGCGCTGATGCATTTTCTTGGGTTCTGGTTGTTCACATTGGTAATCCTCTCCAAAGAAGAGTATTGCACTAGCAAGAATACTTTATTCCTTAACAACCGTGGATAACACAATCCATTTTAAGTGACCCACTTAGGAGAATCTTATGCACGTTGAAAGATCCATTCACAAACACAGCTCTCTCATTTTACAGACGAGAAAACTGAGACATTTAATAGTTTGCCTGAAGGCTATTATAGCTGATTTCTGCAAATCCAGGCCAGGAACTTGGGTCTCCTGGCTCCTTATCAGCTGCTGTTTCCACTATGTCAAGCTACCTCCTCTATGAGTCATCCCCGCTGTAGGACACAATCTTACTTTATCCTCCAAATCCAATTCAAATGGCCTACATTTTAACTCACCCATAATTACTAAATTGGACCAGAAGTTTAAAAGCAACTGCTTTTTCTATTGCAGTGGAAATTTTGGCTCAATAACTATAAATGTCTTACTCACAACATCGTACAAAAACGCCAGCCGTTCCAGAATTTTTTTTTTTCTTTACCCTTCTGGGCTGTCTCCGAGCAAGCATTTTCAATACTGTGTGACACAGGGGAAAAGCCTGCAATCTGCAGCAGTACAACGCTCACCAACCCGATGCTTCTGACTCTCATCTGAAACATATGGCTTATTTAGGGTTTTAAGGTAATGCCAGCACCCAATGACAGGCAATGTTCATTGAGTGGGCCCCTGGGCTATTCTCGCTACGGAGTCCTTTGCACACACGGCATCTCATTTAACCTTCATCATAACCTTCAGAGGTTGCTACAATGAACCCCACTCAACAGATGAGCAAAAGCAGGTCCAGAGATCCTTAATAATCTGCCAAGATCAAACACAGTAAACAGAAAATTCAACACTGGAGTTCTCCACTATGTTAAAATGTCCCTAAGGAATATGAGTAAGAAATATTAATAGCTCCCATCTTCCAGAGGAGGATACATTCTTCAGGTCCTGTCCTTTCCAAGTATCTAAAGTTAAGCAAGTGGAAGATATTGATAAGCCTAATAAGAATGTTACTTCAGTTCCATGTGTCTTCTAAATCAACTTCCGACCCACAGATCCACAATCCTACATGTCCTCAGCCACCGCCTTTCCAAAGCACAGCAATACAAGTCCCCCTGCAAACTGTCTTGGGGGTGATGAAACTAGGCCTTCCGCACAATGGCTACCCCAAAATCAAGTTTCACTACATGCAAAACGAACTTCATACTAGTAGTTTTTGGGTTTCTGGGAGGATTAACTGAAGTAATATATGCAAAGCCCTTGAACAGTGCCACATAGTAAACTCTATAAATAGAAGCTACTGCTATTATTATCCCTATCCTTACAAAACTAGCAAACCAGGCAACCACATTTTTACATCTTGGGCTGATCATTCAGCTTCCTGGCATTTACTGAGCATGGATTAAATGTAGAGTTCTACAGTGGGAATTGAGGAAGGAGTAAGAAAGGAAAAATAGATGTTCTCCCAGTCCTACAGGGCCTGTGAGTCCACTTGGGGGAAACATGACAAATGTAGGTGAGAGCGAAAAAAAACAGAAATTAACAAACAAAGCAGTTCCACGCCTGGTATATACAATGGATGACGTGCTGGTGGTGACCAGAGAGAGGCTGGCTGACTTCACAGGTCCAGAAGGATTGCCCTGGGCCAGAGGGGAGCTTTGCAGAACACCATGGACAACAGAAAGGGCAGGGAAGAGGCTTGGCGGTACCCCTAAGCACTAAGAAAAAAGTAAGAAGATCATCTAGCTGAGAGGGCTACTGGGAACATGAATAAATAAAGGATGTGGATGTGCCTTGCAAATTATAAAGCTGTTCGAGTTTTAGATGTGATATCCAACATGGATGGCTCTGAGAAACTGTTAACCAGTCCTGCTACCCTTACTGTGTGAAAGAGACCTGCATGGTTCTCCCTCCTGGAGTTTAATAGCTCCTGGGGAGAATATAGTTTGGATATTTGTCCCCTCGGAACCTCATGTTGAAATTTGATCCCCGGTATTGGAAGTGAGGCCGGGTGGGAGGTGTCTGGGTCACGGGGGTGGATCCCTCATGAATGGCTTGGTGCGGTAGTCAGGGTAATGAGTGAGTTCTTGCTGGAGAGTTCCCTCCTGAGCTGGTTGTTAAAAAGAGCCTGGCACCTCCCTGTCCCCGCCCTCCCTTCCTCTTTCACCGTGTGATCTCTGCACACGTCCACTCCCCTTCACCTTCCGCCACAAGTGGAAGCAGTTTGGGTCCCTCACTAAAGCACACGTTGGCACCATGCCTTTTGTACAGCCTGCAGAATCGGGAGCCAAATCAACCCCTTTTCCTTATAAATTACTCAGCCTCAGCTACTCCTTCTAGTAATGGAAACAGACTAAGACAGGGAAGCAATGCAGCCAGGATATTTGGGGGCGCAGGGGCTAGTGCCAGCTCCCCCTCCACCATGCAGGCACATGGGCCTGAGATCCTCACTGTCTGAGCTTGGGGCTCTGCTCTGCTACTGCCCAACTCCATGGCCTTGTACATCTACTCTCTGGGCCTCAGGGTTTCCTCATCTATATATTGGGGCCAATAATAATATGTCTCCCAACAGGGCTGTTGTGAAGGCCACTCAAATTAATACGTGAGAAGTTCATGGCAGGCTACCCAGCACCTCCTAGGTATTATATAAGTGTTTGTATTATTTTAATGAGCCGCGTTACAGGTGTGCTGTTCTCTGTCTTGCTGTAGCTCCTGATTACTTCCTCCAAGATCAGATATCCAGTAGTCAAGCCTTTAGCATTGCATTTCCTTGGCAGGACTCTGGGATTTTGGATGCAGTCTCAGAACAGAAAAGAAAGGAAATAAAGCAGGGAGTGAGGTCTGGACCTTAACAAACAGGCCAGACAGGAACAGCACGTGAGGGAGTCACTGCTCCGTTTCTTCACATGTTCCCATGATCACTCAAGCAGGAGAGTTAGTGTTTTTTTCCTGTCCTTTCCAGTACAGAGGTCTGGGCATCCAAATGCAAGAAGGCATACCTAGTGCCCTCTACAACACGCGCAGAAACCCAAAGGAGCCTCTCAGACTTCAGACGAGAGCCCCAGCTGGCAATCAGAAGGCACAAGGACATCTGTTTTTCAATTTATCAATTTTTCATTGTACACAGACACAGCCCAGTGGTCCTCAAACTGTCATGAGCTACAACCCTCTGAGGGCTCCAGACAGCCCCTCAAGCTCCACATCGTCCTGTCACAAAATGGTACAATCTAAAAACGTGAGCTTGCAGCACACTTCACAGGCAGTGCTCAGGAACAGCTGCACAGATTCAGACTGAGCCCACGTTCGTGGATCTCCCACACTGCAGCGGCTTTTCAACTACTACTTCACGTAGTGCTAAGAACCCACAAAGAAGGTAGCATCAGACACATGTTAAACATGGAAACCAAAGCTTACCAAGTCTAACAGAAATGCTTCATGTGCCAATAATTGCCCACCAGTCAGATCTGGATTTGACCACAGGAATACATGACCCACTGCATCAGATAACTCCATTCTCTGTTCACTCATTGAACAAATACTAATCAAAAACCTACTGTATCAGCTTAGCAATATAGTAAGAGCCCATCTGTACAAAAAAGAAAAAGAAGAATACAAGTTGGGCATGGTGGCACACGCCTGTAGTCCCAGCTACTTGGGAGGCTGAGGCAAGATGATCACTTGAGCCCACGAGTTTGAGTTTACAGTGAGCTATGATGATGCCACTGTACTCTAGTCTGGGTCAGAGTGAGATCCTGTCTCCAAAAAAAAAAACAAGAAAAAGTAAAACCTGTGCCAGACATTACAGACATCATAGGTGTGAACAGCATGAAAACACAATGTCACTGCTCTCATCAGAGTTTATATTTTCTAGGTGTGTGAGTCATGACGAAAAAATAAAGCATGGTGACAGAGAGCAAAGAAAGGGTTAGGGAATGACTATCAGGTGATCATAAAGGAAGCAATGGGGTCAAGTCAGGCAAAGATCCGGGGGAAGGGGAAGTATCCAGTAGAGCAACAGCAAGTGCAAAGGCCCTGAGGCATATCCAAGGAAGAGTAAGAATACCAGCGTGCTTAGAGTAAAACAAACAAAGGGGACAGTGGCAGGAGGAAAAGTTGAAGAGGCTGACTCTGGCCAGATTACATCTGGTTCTATGCAGCCACGGCAAGGCCTCTGTATTGCATGTGATTGTAAGAGACAGCCACTGTAGGGTTTTGCAAGGGGAATTATATTTTCAAAAAAAATTTAATTTTAAAAATCACTCTGGCTGCTGTGTGGAGCACTGAGTATGGAGGAACAAGAGTCAATGCAGACAACTAGTTAGGAAGTCGATTTAGTAGTTTGGATGAAAGATGATGACAGCTTGGACTAGGTGTGTAGTTGGACTCCTCTATTGCAGTTGTGCTCATGCAGCTGGACTTCACTGTTTGGAAGGCTTTCTTCCTGGTATGGAATATGGAATATGGAATCGCGGTGGTCCTTGAATTCTTTTGGGAGAAGTTCTTCTGAAACCCAGTTTGAGGGATGCTGAAACTGAGACTAATGGGATCACTTTACTCTGTCACTTAGAGTCAACACCCATGACTTCAGCATGAAGTTCTCTCCCACAGGACAGTGCGGCAAGCATGTGATCTAGCAATAGGACAAAGGCGAGCACAGAGCCACACTGACGGTGTCACAGTTTCACCTTTGTAAAAGGACTCACTTCCTTGCACCCATCCATGAGCCAATGCCAGAGCAACTTTACCTTGTTATAAAAATAGGTTGCGAAATTCTGAACATTTAAAAGAATCAAAGGTTTCCCACTTTTCTGCATTATAGCAACCTTCTATGGACATATCATGCAATAAGTCTTCTCCTTGCCTTGGGTAAAACTCTCCTTCAAGTACCCAAGTGTGACTGGTACTAACTTTTTGCATAGGAGAAGATTACATCTTAGATTAAAAATATGTGACTGAACAGTATGTCATCAGACTTACACGTTTGTTCTCTAATTCAAAGGTGGCTTGTTTGGTATGGATGTGACACTCACATCTTAGTCTAGAATTTTTTGTGTTATCTCCCTTGTCATTACAACCACCAAGTCAGCTATTACACAGAGGCTTTGGTAACGACCTGGTTTTGCCGCTAAGGAGGCAGAAAGCATCTCCATGATCATGTCATGAGTGAGAAGTAAATCCACTACCAAATCCCAGGCCATCTTACCGCCTGGCTGGGGCTCACTTGATCAGACCAACCTACTTTCCAACCCGGTACCTAATTTCCAAGAGGGTCAGAGAATCCCAAGGCAATTTTATTCTTTAAAAAATTTGCTAGAAGAGAATAGATACTATTAGTAGATGCAAGGATTACTGAGAAAGTCTGAAGGAAAAGAAGCCCAGCTGTGCTCCTCAAGCCCATGTCAAATCTGTCCTCAAGGTATATCCCTTCAATGGGTCAACATTCAGGACAGATGGAAACCTTTGCTGAAGAAAAGAGGACACAACTTTCCATCGGAGAGACAGGATGAACAAACACAAATATGCAACAAAAGCACAAACGTATATGTACTAAAACGCAAAGAAAAACAACTGGATCTTTAGAGAAAACATTCTGGAGAAGATAAAAGTTCAACAGTGTTTAAAGGGGAAAGAGAAGATGGAATATAGTTTTTCCCAATGTGGGAAAGAAAATTCACTGTGAATTGTGTGTGTCAAGGCTCACAAATGGGATATAAACTCTATGTACTCAAGAAATTAAATAAAATAATGAAGGATCTGGAAACCATGTGCTATAATGATGAATAACTGCCTTGGGGTAACGGTGTTGAGCAGACTTGACCTGAGTAATCCTCCAAAGTAAATATCCCTTAGAAAAGCAAGTCACTACCAAAACACAGGCTAGCACTGAATCGATACAATGTTCGCACCTGTTTTTGCACTGTGCTCTCATTTTTCCATCCAGCGTGCTGAAAGAGCTCCACTCCTGGAGGAAGGCCAAGTGCAGGAGAGAGTCCAAGTGAGGAGCCAGAGGTTTGAGATTCTACCCTCAGGTACAAAAAAGATTAGCTATGGCCCTACCTAAGAAATGAAGTCACTAACAATAGCCATGGAGCATTATTTTAATAGCTTCGTGTATTTTTTTCAAACCTGGGTATTCCTCATGTTTTTATAAAGATTATTACTGGTTTTCCTATAATTCTTAGCACATTTTTGACACATACAAAATTGAATCCACATACATATTTTATCAGCTAAAAACTAATCATCACAGTGATCCTTGGAAAATGGGTCACCTGTTCTTTATCCTTCTACAAACTCATGCCACATGGATTTCAGTCTTAAATGATACAGATGTACTGTCAGCATTCATGAAATTGGGGGAAAAAAGGAAAATGTAACCTCAGTAGCCAAAAATTGGGGAAAAAGTCCAAATGTCCTTCAACAAGTGAATGGATAAACAATCTGTTACCTCCATAAAATAGAACCTTATTGGGCAATTGAAATGCACAACATAGATGGGTCTCAGGGTGTTATGGTGAGTGGGGAAAAAAAGCCAATCTCAAAAGTTTGCATAGTTATTATTATATTCACATAACATTATTGAAATGACATTTTTAGCAGTGGAGATTAGTGGTTGTCAGACAGTGGGGCTGAGGAAAGGATGTGACTAATAGGGGCAGCACAAGAGAGTTCCTTTGGGATGACTGAGTAGTTCCGTATCCTGATTTGTAGTGGTGGTTACACAAATCTATACCTGTGATAAAATTTCATAGAACTATACACTAAAAAATAAAATGAGTGCCTGTGAAAATCAGTGAAATCTGGAAGAGATCTACAGCTTAGTTAATAGCACTTACCGATGTCAATGTCCTGGTTTTGATAACTGTAGTATGGTTATGTTATATATTTGCAGGGAGGAACGATGTATGAAGAGGACACAAATGCTCTGCAACATCACTGCAACTCCTATGTGTGTGTAAAATTATTTCAAGTTTTTAGAAAAAAGGTTTTAAAAAACATGTAACCTCACTCCCTGCCCTCCTTTCCTCAGAACATCTCAAAACCAGGACCACCAAGTTGCAGACACTTGACTTTTACCAGGATAAGTAACAAAAGAGGAAGAGTATTTGTATTCTACTACAAATAGTTTTGAATTCAGGTTCTTACTAGACATCTAACCATAAATAACTTCACATCGAGAGTGGTTTTAGCTAACAAATCTTTTTTGTATATACCTTTCTAATTCTAGGCACAGGCAGGCATCACATGAGAAAGGCAGTCAAGTGTCCTCTTGGCGCACTGGGGACTGGACCTTGATAGCCCCCAACCTACCCGCCAAGCCTCAAGGGCTGTTCTCTGTTTGCAAGATGGTTTCACACATTCCGCGTTATTTTTATCCTCATGACTCTAGAATACAATCTGCCTTCCTGTCCTTTCCACAGATGCCAACACCTGTCTTTGGGATTCTCTCTCCAGGACTCCTGAGTATGTCTGAGTAAGACATAACTCTGCAGCTTCACTGGCCCTGAACATAAACACCCCAGAGTGTTTCCCCTAAGGGTTTGCAGTGTCTCATTACAGAGAAGTTATAACGATTCCAAGTACTTTATACATTTTTCAATGAAGTTGTCCTTGGTCTATTTCCTTGCTTCCCTTTCTAACAACCCGTAAAACTCTGATGCCTCTGAACTTTTCTCCTAAGTCATAATCCACATTCTCAGCCTTGTCAGTTACACGGGGAGCCTGTTGTCCATGTGTTCACCATCAGTGTCCTCAGGAAGAACTACACAAATGGGAGATGCCCACCTTTGTACACCCCCTACTTGGAGGGACACTCATCGTCAACACTGGGGACTCCTTACCCTTATCTCTTAAACATGCACCTTTGGCACATTTTCTGCCTTCTCTTTTCCATTTCTTTAGCTCCTACTCTTGACTCTTTGCTTAACACTGACTTCTTTTTTTCTGAGCCCAGTGAAAAATCGTATCTCAGTGTGGGCCACCATTGTGCTATGAGCTGACAACCAAAGAAAGAAGACAAGCTGTGGCAGAGGCCTGTAAGTCCTCTCCTCTTGCAAACTGTCCTTCTGACCCAACTGGGCACAACACAGAATAGGTGGCTTCATGGTTCACAGAACAAATGGTAAGCTATAGCAAGAGCTGTCTGACAATGGGATAGGCCTCCTTGGGAGATGAGCTGCAACAGGGGCCAAAGATGCTCAAAGAAACCCTCAAAATAAATAACAAGCCATCAAAAGCCCATGTAAATTATTGATGGATTCATAGGTCAAATGAAATTACATCTTGGATTTGCTTTAAAACATTTCAGCAAAAAGCATTATAAACGGGTGGAATACATGACAAAAATGAGCAAAGTGTTGATTAACTGTTAAAACAGGGTGAGGAATATATGATCTCTCTAGTTTTTTGCCTATTTGAAATTTTTATAATATGAAATTCTAAAATCACATGCAATTGCATCTGCACTCTCCCAGTGAGACAGCCCATGGTTAGACATTGAACCAGGAGCTACTGAAGGTGGCTGGTGTCCAGAGGAATTGCAACAGAGTCTAGAGATAACTGTGCCAATTCCAGGACATATCATAAATGCTGAGTCTTCCTATGCCAGTGTCTTTCTCTTTGCTGAGATATTATTTGTGTTCACAAAGGGAGAAGATTCCACCAAAGAATCCATGTTTGCTATCATTTAGAACCAATTAGAAACATCAAGGCTCTATGTAACAAGGAGAAACTGTATTAAAGTTTTCCAAAACACAGTATCTTGAAGAACAAGATTGACTCTAAAGGAATCCCACCAAAAAGCATAACATGAGAATCTATGGTTAATACGTGTTGGATCTGATTTTTCTAAGTGTTACCTATTTCCTGAGAACTGAGTACCAGTGGATGGTTTATTCTCCCTTCTTGGTCGCTTGAACAGTTTTAGATAAATCACAAGTGCAGTGGGCTAACATTCCAGTGGTCTTTATAGATGATACACTCATCCTCTTAGTCTTAAGGGGTAGACTAATTCAGCTGATTACCACAGCAAGTCAAGATACAGTAGATATTTTTCAATCGAAGGGCTTGGTAAATGAAATTATTCTAAACTGCTGTGTAAATTGCAGGCAGGTCTGTTTGACTTTAAGCAATAGGTATGGTTCTTTCCAGACTATAAATAAGTTGAATTTTTGTCTTCTGTATGGGGAATGTCAGCTGCCCAAGGTGATTATTACAGTGAATTATTATGCAAGGTACCAAAATCCCAAGTGTAGAAATCCCCACCAGCGTACTGAGATGAAGATACCACAAAGTGTAAAAAAGTAATTCCCTCTCTCTCTCCCCTCTACATCTTTGAATCTCTGATATAATGGGATGCTTATAATGGAAATGTATCCTGATAAGATCTACTCCAGGCTCTCATATCTTAAACAGGATAGGGAAGATAAATGTGGATTTCTGTGTTTAGTGGTTGTTGTGTTGTTGTTGTTGCATAAGAATTGGGAAATTTGGCCAATATCAAATACATTAACGGACATTTTCTAAATAGAGTAATTTGCTTTCAAGTATATAACATTTACCTATGAATACTATGTAAGTATTAAGTATTATTTAGGGTAAATTCAAATTAGATAGTGTTTAATGTTTCTATTAAACCAAGAACATTAAATGAACATAGACGCAACAATGGAGCATGAAAGAACAAGAAAAGAAAATCTAAATTTTCCATAGTTACAGGAGCACAGGACGCTAGTTTACTCAGAGTGACTACTTGATGACTAAATGTTCTACCACATATATAAACAAATTAATCAACATGTAAAGTATCAGAAGTTTGTTCCAGTAAAATAAACCAACTGTCTTTGATCTGCAGTTCTGTTCCTGGTCTCTCTATAAACTAAGCCAATGCACAGCCTGCTAATAATGGGGCGTTATTTAACATATTAAAGCCTACTGAGAATCGATGCCGCTGATAATTTCTTTTTTTTTTTTTTCTTCATTTTAAGAGGGAGTCCAACTTATAGAAAGCTCTTGAAAGAGAAAGAATGACCTGCTGCTTTCTCCCTTTAGGATACAAATCCAGTGTTTGAAAACATTGATGAAACAGTCTTTCTAATTCCAGGAAAACAAGAAATAAAACTTCCTAGAAGGACAGAAATGCTTCCTTGGATGTCAGATGACACAGCAAAAGGAGATGCTTTTGCCCAAGGAAAGTAAGCTTTTATGAGATGTCATGTTCCACTCCAAGGAACAAGAACAGAGCAAGTGGTAATCTGGCCACCAGTAATCCTCCCTTCAAATAAATATAAATAAATTCAAATAAGAATTATTTAATTAACAGGCAAAAACTCAATGAGATAAAGTCTAGAGTATTCCTCAAGATAGAAAAATCATCAACACATGAATCGCCATGTGAGCTGTATTTAATTCATGCTAGTTTTGAGCCCAGGGGATGGTGAAGCATATGTAACTCACACATCTCTTTATTTTGGGAGCCACGTGGTAGACAGGCATTTCATGCAGGCATGTTGTAGCATGCATGTTATATGATGCATGATCCCCTGGACAAAATCCTGCAGTTCATTCCTGAAAACCTACTTGTTGATGTTCTTATTGTTACAATATTGACAATTGCATATAATTCATGCATAGAAAATAAAAAATAACAAATTGTTCATTAAATTGAAAGGATTATTTTGTTTTCGAAGTTTTTATTCTGTTCTCATAATAAAACACCATGGCAACAAGGGGGAAAAGTATTTTCTAGTGTGGCAGTCGATGTGTTAAACAAACAAGTATAGTGTTGTTTTCTGAATCAAAAATTAAGACATAATCCAATGGAGAACTGGACTGTTTCAATCAGAAACATCCTGGAAAATCTGAGATGTACCATCATCATTCTTTGATTTAGTTTACTGAAGTGTTTATCTGTTTTCCAGGAATTTGACTCTACTGGGATTTCTTAGGGAATTCACAGAACCTCCCTTCCCTGAAGTAGGAGCTGAGTAGAGCCTGGCTTTCTATGGAAACCCAAAGGCTCCTTGGAATCTCATTAAGCCATTCCCAAACACATACACTTTTCTCTTTCCAAAGCAGTTATCACTCCCGTCCTTCTGGACACAGGCTAGCTAATAGTGCAGGGAAGAAACTTACCTGTGATATCCCAATATACAAATAAGGGGATCTTCTTTCACGTGTTAAGTAGAACTGTCACCTGCCTTCTTCTCCTCCCATCTAAATACTGATTCATCTTTCAAGGTCCAGTAGATGTTTCGGAGTCCCCATAAAGGCTTTTTTGCATTACTGGTACTTCAGAGAGTGAGTGAGTGTGTATTTGTTTTTCTTCCTGGTGGAACCAGATGTATACTTGCTCTTGCCTGTTCCAGAATGAGGAATATAGGCTTAGTATGTTCTGATATTGGTATGTTCTGTAAGAGAATTTATGTTTTCTTTTTTGCCAAATGACTTATTTTGCTAAAGCAATAAATGATAAAGAAAGACTATCAAGTACTGGGGGGAAACAATCTAACATTAATTAATATCTATAAATCAGTTATATTGACAAAGCACTTCGTCTGTCAATTCATGTGATCATCACTGTAGCTATTTTTCTTCAATTTGCAAGTGAAGAAAGAAATGCAAAGAGACTATAATCCCATTAATCAAGGGGTAGAAAGAACCAGGAGTAAAATCCTGGCTTTGTAACAAGCAGCCCAACCTCTTACTTCTCTTTCATGATGCAGAAAGCTTTTACCTGTTAACAACACTGTCTCAAAATTTAAGGTGGACAACTCCTGGCAAAGCACTAAGAGGAACACAGAGAGATATGAAAACACTCACCACGATAGGCAGCTACAGAGTAGAATAGTTTAAGTTAAACTACACAGGATGCAAAAAAAAAAAAAAAAACACTTGACAAAATTCAATACTTACTCTGAAAAAAAAACTCTGAGAAAATAGGAACAAAAGGGAATTTCCTCAACTTGATAATCTACAAAAAACCTGCAGCCAATGTTATACTTAGCAGTCAAAGACTGAATGCTTTCTCCCTAACTTCAAGAACAAGGCATACATATCTACTCTCACCACTATTATTCAATATGGTACTGGAAGTTCTAGCCAATGCAAGAAAGCAAGAAAAGGAAATAAAAAGCACCCCAACTGTAAGGGAAGAAATAAAACTGTCCCTATTTGTAGATGACAGGTTTGTCTATTCAGAAAAGCATAAGGGATCTACAAAAAATATATATATATATTCCTAGAACTAATATGTGAGTTCAGTAAGGTTGCAGGATATAGGATAAACATACAAAAATCAATTATATTTCCATATACTAGCAGTGAATATGCGAATATCAAAGTTAAAAACAAAATACCACTTATTACTCAAAAAAATCAAACTACTTAGGTACAAATCTAACAAAATATACAGGACTTGCAAAAAGTCCTTGCATACAGGACTTAAAACTATAAAAAACTGATGAAAGAAATCAAAGATGATCTAAATAAATGGAGATATGTATTATATTCACAGATTGGAAGAGTAAACATAATAAAGATGTCAATTCTCCCATAACAGACATAGAGGTTTAACACAATTCCTATAAAAATCCCAGCAACGTATTTTGTAACACAGATAAGATTATTCTAAAATTCATATGGAGAGGCAAAAGAATTAGAATAGCTAAAAATTTTTGAAGAATAATCATAAGGTTGTAGGAATCACTCTACTCCATTTCAACACATATTGTATTATATAATCCAGACTGTGTGGTATTGGTGAAAGGACAGAAAAACAGACCAATGGAACACAATAGGGAATCCCAAAACAGATCCACACAAATATATTCAACTCACTTTTGACAAAGCTGCAAGTAAACCCATGGAGGAAAGATGGCCTTTTCAACAAATGAAGCTGGAGCAAGTGGACATCAACAGGGAAAAGGTAAGAACTTCGACCTACGTTTCACACTTCATACAAAAACTAACTGAAAATTAATCATGTACCAAAATGTAAAACATGAACTATAAAACTCTTAGGGAAAAAAGAAAATATCTGAGCTGTAAGCTAGGCAAAAATTTCTTAGACTGAAAATCAAAAGCATGATTTGTAACAGAAAAAAACCTTGGACTTTCATCAAAATTAAAAATTTTGCTCTAAAAAAGACCCTGTTAAAAGGAGTCAAAAAAAAAAAAAAAGCTACAGACTGGGGGAAAATATCTGCAAGCCACATATCTGGCAAAAGCTAGTATTTAGAATACATAAAGAATTCTCAAACCTCAACAGTAATAAAAGAAAAAATGCAATTAGAAAATGGGCAAAAGACATAAACAGACATTTCGCCAAAGGGATACACAGATGACAAATAAGCACATGAGAAGATACTCATCATCATTAGACATTAAGAAAATGCAAATTAAAGCCATAACAAGAGATCTCTGAATACCTATCTGAAGGGCTAAAATAAAAAATAGTGACAAGACCAAATGCTAGTGAGGATACAGAGAAACTGAATCAATTAATTATACATTACTGGAAGAAATATAAAATAGTATAGCAGCTCTGGAAAACAGTTCGGTCATTTCTTTAAAAATTCTAAACATGCAACTACTATAGGACCCAGTAATTGTAATTTTGGGCATTTATTCCAGAGATACAAAAAATTTATGTTCATATAAAAACCTATACATCAATGTTTATAGCAGCTTTATTTGTCGTAGCTGTAAATTGGGAACAACCTCAGATGTCTTTCAATAGGTAAATGGTTGCACAAACTATGGTGTATCCATACCATGAATTACTACTTGGCAATTAAAGACCAAAAAAACCACCATGAACTACTGATACACACAACAACCTGAATGAATTCCCAGAGAATTGTGAGCAAAAAATCCAATCACAAAAAGTTACACAGTGTATACAGTAAGTCCTCACTTAGCATCCTTGATAGGTTCTTGGAAACTGCTACTTTAAGTGAAAGGTATAATGAAACCAATATTCCCATAGGCTAATTGCTATAAACAACAATTAAGTTCCTACATCCTATCTCTGGTCATAAAAACATCACCAAACTTCTAAAAAAAAAAAAGACCCAAAACACTTATAATATTAAACATTAAATATACAACCTCTGCACTTAAGAAAGATTAACAAAAACGAGATAACGATTTACCCAATTTTTGGTGAATCAGGCAGTGATGGCAGTTGTAGGGATGGTGGGCTAAATCAAGGAATAAATGTTTGCAAAGCAAAAATTATAAGGAGCTCCTCATACCCCAACATAGTTCAAAAACAAACAATAGCAAAGTGGAGGTGGGGCAGCTCACTGAGTGCATCGTACCCCATCATTTGCTGTGTATCTGTATAATTTTCATAGACTTTATGAATTTTTATTTTACAACCATTTATATTCATACCTTCATTCATCTTTCCATCCACTTATTACAGTTCAGGGTCACAGATGACCAGAACCTATCCTGGAAGCTCAGAGCGCCAGGCAGGAGCTAGCCCTGGACAGGATGTCATCACTTCATAAGCACACTCACCCACATTGGGACAATTTAGACACACCTGTCTGCTTCACATGCACTTCTTTGGGATGTGGGAAGAAACCAGAGCAGCTGGAGAAAATCCATACAGACGTGGGGAGAACTGCAAACTCCAAACAGGAGCCCCAGTAAGCAATGGATTATTTTTTTCTCATCAGCATTGTAACAAAACAATAATATTCGAGAACCTACTGTAATTCCAATTATATAGCAATCTTCAAATGACAAAATTAAAGGGAGATTAGTAGGTGCCAGGTGCCAAATAGGGAATGGGAGCAAGAGGGAAGTCATTGAGGCCATAAAAGCACAAAATGAAGGAGCTTTGTAGTAATGGAAATGTGTGTCTTGATTGTATCAATGTCAATATCCTGATCATGATATTGTATTATGGTTTTCCAAGATGCCATCACTGGAGAAAACCAAGTGAAAGGTACAGAAGATCTCTCTGTGTTATTTCTTACAATTACCTGTAAATCTACAATTATCTCAAGATAAAAATTTTAATTAAAAAGATGAGAACCTGACTAGTCAAAGAGAGAGACAAGACCAGTCTAAGTAGAGGAAATAGCATATATAAAAGCTCCTGTGTTTTATTCATCCTATCCCCATTCTCTTGCCTCTATAAACACTCAGCAATCCAGATTTATACATTTCCAAATATCTCTTATATCCCTTTGTTTCCATTCCTACCTCTAGCATCCTAATCCAATCTTTATACCTGGGTTAATTTAAAGAGCCTTTAGTTGGTTTCCACGATACTACTTCTTTCCCTCTATCTTGCTATCAGCATAAAGTTTTTAATCATGGCGAATGTGAAGCTACCCAGGGGTGCCCTGCACTGGAGTGTGCTCCCAATTTGGTTTAGATCCAGCTTGTGGATGCAACGAACTCTTACAGTATCTTAAACTACACTGCCCAACTGTTGGGTTTTAGAAAAGTGCTTTTTTTCCTAACTAAAATGGGGTCATAATATAATAATGGCTTCCCAGATGTTTGCAAAATGTCATATATGCATTTAATGAAAGTATAAGCAAGTGAGATAAGGTAACACAGGAATATATTTTAATATTTCATCATTCTATGTGATGTTAGCTGTAGGTTTTTTGTAGCTTCTCTTCATTAAATGAAAAATATCCTTTCTATTCCAAGTTTTCTGATAGATTGAATCATGAACCAGTGTTACCTTTTTTCTAAATGCTTTTCAGCATTTATTGAGATGATATGATTTTTCTCCTTTGTTAAATATGATGACTTACAATGTCGATTTTCAAATATTAAAGCAAACTTGGATTCCTTGGTAAAGAAAGTATTCTTATTGCTAGATTTAATTTTATAATGTTTTATTAAGGCTTTTTATGTCTATGTGCATAAGGTTTTTGGTCTACAATTTCGTTTCTTACAATGTTCTTGTCAGGTTTTGGTATCAGGTAATTCCAGACTCATCAAAAAGGCTGGGAAGCATTCCTTCCTCCACTATTTCCTTAAATAAATTGCATAACATTGCTATTTTTTTCTTAAATGTTTAGAGAATTAACTAATGAAGCTATCTGGCCCTGGAATTTTCTTTGTGGAAAGTTTTAATAATTATTACAATATCTGAATTCATTACTTCTATACAACATTGTAACTAGAGGTCCTAGCCAGAGCAATTAGACAGGAAAAAAAAATTTAAGACATAAAAACTGTCAAAGTAGTAGTAAAACTGTCTTTACTCACATAAGACATAATGATTCACATGGAAGGTCCAAATAAACACAGAAGGATACACGTACCTTGTTTTATTTGCACTTCACAGATATTACATTTGCTACAAATTGAAGCTTTGTGGCAACCCTGCATTGACTATCAGTCCCATTTTCCCAACAATATGAGCTCACTTCAGGTCCCTGTGTCACATTTTGGTAAGTCTCAAAATACTTAAAACTGATAGTGATAGTAGTAGTATTGTTATTATTATTATAATATCTGTCACAAGACCTGTGACCGCTGATCTTTGAGCTTACTATGTAATGTTTTGGGGGCACCACAAACTTTACCCATATAAGATGGCAAACTTAATCTATAAATGTCGTGTGTGTTCTGACTGCTCCACCAACTGGCCATTCCCATTTCTCTCCCTTTTCTCTTGTCTCCCAATTCCCTCAGACACAACAAAATTGAAATTAGGCCAATTAACCTTCCAATAACCTCTAAGTGTTCAAGTTAAAGGAACGCTTGCCCATCTCTCATTGTAAATCAAAAGCTAGAAAGGATTAAGCTTAGTGAGGAAGGCATGTCAAAGAAAAGCCAAGGCAGACTGACAGCCAGGCCTCTTGTGTCAAATAATTAGCCAAGTTGTGAATGCAAAGGAAAAGTTCTTGCAGGAAATTAAAAGTGCTACTCCAGTGTACACACAGATGATAAGAAAGGAAAACATTATTGCTGATATGGAGAAGGTTTTAGGTGTCTAGATAGAAGATGAAATCAGCCAGAATATTCCTTTAAGCCAAAACCTAATTCAGAGCAAGGTCCTAATTTTCTCTTCAATTCTATGAAGCCCAAGAAAGGTGAGGAAGCTGCAGAAGAAAAATTTGAAGCTACCAGGGGTTGGTTCATGAGGTTTAAGAAAAGAAGCCAGCTCTGTAACATAATAGCACAAGGTGAAGCAGCAAGTGCTAATGTAGGAATTGCAGCAAGTTATACAAAATATCCAGCTAAGGTAAGTGTTGAATGTGGCCACATTGAACAATAGATTTTCCATATAGACAAAAAGGCCTTGTATTGGAAGAAGATGCCATATAGAATTTTCATAGCTAGAGATGAGGTCAATGTCTGGCTTTAAAGATTCAAATAAAAAGCTTTTTCTTTAATTTTAAAAAATTTTTATTTTGCTTTTAAAATGTTTAATTGACACATAATTGCACATATTTAGGGGGCACACTGTGATATTTGATACATATATGCACTGCATAATGATCAAATCAGGGTAATTAGCATATCCACCACCTCAGACATTTATCATTTCTTTATGCTGGGAACATGCAAAATCTACTCTTTTCTAGATATTTGAAAATAAATAAGTTATTATTAATTGTACCTACTCTACAATGTTATACTTACTCTCTTGTTAGGGACTAATGTAGTTGGTAACTATAAATTGAAGCCAATGCTCATTTACCATTCCAAAAATCTGAGGGCCCTTAAAAATGATGCTAAATCTACTCTGCCTGTGCTCTATAAATAGAACAACAAAGTCTGGATAACAGCACATCTGTTTATAGCACAGTTTACAAAATATTTTAGGCCCACTGTTGAGACCTACTGCTCAGGGGAAAAAAATTTAAAAAAAAGATTCCTTTCAAAGTATTAATGCTCATTGACAATGCACCTAGTCATCTAACAGCTCGATTGTTTTCATGTCTACAAATACAACATCCACTCTTCAGCCCATAGGTCAAGGAGTAATTTCAACTTTCAAGTCTTATTTTTGAAGAAATACGTTTCATAAGGCTGTAGCTGCCATAGACAGTGATTTCTCTGACAAATCTGGGCACGGTATCAATAAATTGAAAGCTTCTAGAAAGGATTCATCATTCTAGATGCCATTAAGAATATTCTTGATTCATGGGAGGAGGTCAAAATATCATTAAGAGGAGTTTGAAAGAAGTTGATTCCAAACCTTATGGATCACTTTGAGAGGTTTAAGACTTGAGTGCAGGAAGTAACTGCTACGAACTACTAAAAAGAAGTAGAAAGTTAAATAAAAAATGAATACAATTTACAATAATATCAAAGAGCATAAAATGCCTATTAACACATACAGTAGAAGATGTGAGAGACCTTTCACTGAAAACTACAAAATATTGGTGAGAGAAATTAATGCTAACCTAAATAAATTGAGAGATATAACTGAGACCCATGGGTTAAAAAACTAAATGTTGTGAAGATTAGTTCTTATTAAATTTATCCATGGTTCAAAACAATTCCAATCAAAATCTGAGCAGGCTTTTTAAGAAATTGGTAGGCTGATGTTAAAATTTATATGTGGGTATAAAGGATCTAGAATAGATAAAACATATTGAAAAAATAACAGTGTTGGAGAATTTACACTACGTATTTTAAGATTTCATTATGAGTGTAGTATTGGCATAAAGATAGACAAATAGGCAACAAAACATAGAGTCCAGAAATAGACCCATACTCATATAGATAATTCACTTTTTGACTTCTGTGAAAGAACATAAAATGCAATTCAATGCAGAAAGAAACATCTTTTGAATAAATGTGCTACAATAAATGGCATATGTATGGAAAAAATTAATCTTGACCTGACAATATCCATGAAAATTAACTTGAGGTGGACTGTAGACTTAAATTTATAAGTTAAAACTCTAAAGATCTTAGAAGAAAACAAAAGAGATTATGTCAGACTTGAGACAGACCAAGATTTCTTAGAATGCAAAGAGCACTAATAAGAGAAAATATTGATAAAAGGCAGTTCATTAATATTTTAAAAGTCTTCTCTTCAAAGGATAACCTCTAATAAATTGAAAAGGCAAGGTACATTCTGAGAGAAAACATTCACAATACGTAGAGTAGAATCATAGCCATAAAAGGTAAGGAACATCTATTAAATCAGTAAGACAAACTGATTTTTAAAATGGGTCAAAGACATGGACACTTTACAAAAGAAGGACAAGGAAAGTTGTTTCACATCATTATTCATCAGAGAAATTTCATTTTCAAACCTCAGTGAGTTACAACTATACTCCCTTCATAATATTAAAAAGACTAATATTAAATGAGTGGCCAGGATATAAAACACCTGCTACTCTCAGTGGGGAAGGGGTAATGCAGAATGGAGCAACTAGGTTGGAAAACTGGACACTTGTCATAAAGTTAAATATGCACCTAGCTTATGATCTAGCAGCCCCATTCCTAAGTACTAACTCAAGAGAACTTAAAACATACATTGACACAAAAAACTGTACACGAACGTTCATGACACCTTCATTCCTAATATTCCCAAACTGGAAAAAGCCCTAGTATCTATTGTGTGGTACATACAACGGAATACAAAACGAAATGAACCACTCATCTGTGCAACAACATAGAGTAATATCAAAATCGTTATGCTGAGCTAAATAATCCAGGCACAAAACAGTACCTATGGTATGATTCCATTTATATGAAGTTCAAGGATAGGTAACAGCAAGCTGTAGTGACAGAAATCAGAGGTTGTCTAAGAGGGAGAGGAGGAAGAGGGGTGAGAGGCAGGAGGAACTTTCTGGAGTCATAGAATTCATCTGTATCTTAAAGGAGGGGGGTGTTCACAGGTGCATACCTCTGTCAAAATCTGCTGAACTGAATACTTTAACACTGTATTTTATTGCATATAAATTATACCGCAATAAAAGAATTCCATACTATCATGTGTTGGTAACAACTGACATTATCTCTTTTCTCTCTTTGTCCTTCTCATTCCCCTCAGGACAGGGTGTTCCTACAGGGCAAAAACTGAGGACACCATGAGCGAAAATAAGATTTCTTCACGCAGAGTTTAGAATTTAATTTCTTGAGTCTTCCTGTAGCATTTTTCTAGGCTGCCCCTAAGAAAACCAGGGAAATTGTGTATTACTTATTCGCTTTTCTAAAATCATCCCCAGCACAAATGGTCATCTTATTTTAGAAATGTAGCACAGTGGAATATAAAACTAATGTCCTGATTTAGTGGAGTTGGTTTTTTTAGCCAATGTGACAAATTTGAAATTATCTGAAACGATAAGAGAACTAGGACTAAAATTTGTGAAAACCAAGAATAGCCCCAAACTGAATGATGGAAATAAATTTCACCCCCCTTCTCGACTAGGCTTAAAATAGAGCTGGCAACGAGGAGCTTCCCCACTCCCACCCATCTCCTTATCTTTACCCACCTTTTTGGTAAAGAGTAGTAAAAAAGGCAGAAAGCACAGGAAGAAATGGAGAAATTTCCAGTATTGAGATAGTCCGAAAATCTTCCCAAATCTAAAACATCTCAAAGCACATCCCAGAGACGTGGCTTTATTAACCCCTTTTCTTACAAAAGAAGTGCAGCAAAAACCCAAAGGACGCCTTATAACTTTAAAAATGCAAGAGAATAGTGATATTTCATGGTGATCAACCTTAGAATATACCTGCCCCCCTTGTCTTCAACGGTTCGACAAACGCATTATTGATACCCTGACCCTATGGACTGAAACTTCAGTGTTTGCTTAGAGAAGATGACTGCTAAGATGCCAAAATGGAAATAAATGTGCAAGCAAAGCAAAGAGAAGGCAGTTGGTCTCGGTGGGCTCATCAAATCTATTACGCATGACGACGGTCCTTCCTTCAGAAACTCTTAAGTATATGAGCACAGCCAAACAGGTGACAAACATATTTGTTACTTTTTGAAGCAGTAACATTTTGGATTCATCCTTTTGGCTGTTTGTTTCCATTAATAATAGATGCAAAAGGGAAATAAAACAGACCATAAAGTGAATCCTGAGGGGCCCTGATGTAGACACGTTGTGAGGATAATAGACATTAGTATTCTGTTCACCTAAGTTTGGAAGGAGGCATGGTTGTCGTGGAGTTTACTGTTGCTCCCCACACATGGAGATCTAAGCTCTCTGTGACAGCCATGGTCTGTCATTAATGCTGCTCAACACTCCTTAGTCAACAGGGTCAGCTGGTGAAGAACTGCTATGCCCAGGAGGTTGACTTCAATGACTTCTCTTCTCCTCTTTCAACACACGACCACCTTGTCTGCCTCCTCCTCCTTTGCCAGTAACAGACCTGCTTTCTACAGCTGCCTGGGAAGAATCTCAAAATCCATCTCACAAGGATGAGTAAATAACCAATAGGGTGTTATGTATGTGTCAGAGATACTTGTATTTTTTAAAGACCCTCGATAGTATGTTTGTAATGAATAAATGATATAAAAGACTGATAGTCTCCATATGAAACGTGATACATGAATTGAGGCTTCGGTTGCCTCCTGTCAATATGATAAACTTGGAGGGGGGACGAAGGTATGCCTGCAGGGTCTTGCACACTGTGCTAATGAACAATGGCTGGCATGGATTACGATTTCTAGCTATCCAAACACAGGGCTATTTACAAATAAGGTGGTGAAATAAATATTAATAATTTAAGCTGTTCCCTTGAATGGGCATTGTCCTAACAGGTCTTTCTCCTCTCCTTGGTCTTCCTAACCACCATGCACAGCCTTGATCCCACGGGAAAATGCTTTCCCAGCATCAAATACACTCCTTTGGGACAAATGTTTTAGGCATTGAGGAGGTAACTGTGATTGACTCATCGCAGTACAGTAGGACAGTCGATGGTGGGGTAGGACTCAGTAGAAACTCTACCAGACCAGCAGACACCCCTGGGAGCAAGATAATTGTCGCTACTGCAGTGCAGTGGAATCCCGTGCACCCGATATAGTATTTGGCCAACTTCTCAAATGTAGAGTCAGGTATGTTGGCTAATTACACAGAAAGACCGAGGACACAGAGCAAGGATTCATTAAGCCTCACACAAGGTTAAATAAAGCATTCCCTGAAATAGTGAGGTTCGAGAAACACATTATTTATTTGCTCTTAGAACATGTGAGTGAAATTTGCACACTTGCTAGTCAAACAAGAGCAGCTGGAATTGCGCATGCATGATGTCTAACGGAATGGATACAGCACTGTAAACAGAATGTGGATCTGAATTCACCTCAGACACCAGCACTACGATCTTGGGCAAGCAAGACTCTCAGTGTCAAGTTTCTCAACTATAAAATACCTTTATGTGAGGGCGGTTATCAACATGTTATATGTTGCATTTCAAGACTGGAATCTCGGGTCTAGCCATTGTTATATGAATCGGGGTTACAGCTGAACACAAGAAGGAAAATCTATGGTACAGATAAAGCTACACGGGTCAGTCTTCCCTGCTGAGACTCTGGAGGACATGAGCTAACAGCCAGTCATTAGCGGTCAGAAGGCCCACAGCGGTCCAGGCCTGTCCAGGGCAGGAGGTGGGGAAGCAGTTGCAGTTAGTAAGGAAAACAAGCTAGAGCATGATCCCGGGAACTACAAAACTAGCGGAGCCCACTGGGTTCAGACACCTAACCACTTTTGCTGGGAGATAAGAGGAAACCATATTGGCCCCTGCTCCAATGCCTGCACAAAAGCAGGTATTCAATAAAGATAATCAGAATCATTATGAGCAAACTCTGCACTACAACTCTGCACTTTTATAATTACATTGTGCCGTCATTCTTCCATGCTAGAAGCAGTTGCACTTTTCCCCTACAATTTTAGCAGTTGTTACAGGCGCCAGTGGGATCCTATCTAAAGAGCAGCTTCAGCCATGTGGAAGGAATGCACTGGAATATAAGGTTTTCTTTCCAGGGGTTAGAAGTGAGAGCATACCCACCCACCAACAGCATCCCATGCTGATACCGCAGGATTTCATCCTTAGCACCTTCCGGCACCAGATAAAAGGTAATGTCATTAGCAGCAGTAGCAGGTTAATATCGCTCAAGGAAATTTTAAGCTCTCTCAACCACGTATTTTTATACTAGGAACGTTGCCTGTGCCACTTATAATAAGGCAGATGCTAACAACATGCTGTAAGTTTCACATCTTTGTTAGAAACAGAACAAATAAATACCCAGAGGCATGGGTTTCAGTTCAACATCTCTTTGCAAAAAGTACTTTCCAATCCTTCACACTGCTCATACCCGGCCACTCAGAACCTATGTACTGAGAATTTAGATCCTAAGAAGAATCAACAGGCGCTGATGTTGCGGCAACAACCTAAGGACAGAATTGAGGCAGGCAGTTAACAACAAACTAAAAAAAATAAATAAATCCTGACATACAAGAGATAGACTAGTTTTTGAGTTTTTCTTTCCCTTTATTACATTATGATAGTGATTGTTTGGATATGTTTGGCTCTATAAATAATTAAAACAGCAGTGCCTGTCCAAGTGAGTACTGCAGTCTCTAGTGATAGTTTATTGCATGATTCAGTTAATCTAATAATAGAAGACAAATTATGGTTCCTTAATTGACTACAGTTTACTTTTTAAAAGTAGTAATTAAATCTCAAAAATCCCTAGGCTTTCCTCTTGACAGTCTGCAAGTTTGGGTCTAACTTTCCTAAATCTTACAACAGGGACTGAAGATTTAATTTCAAAATAACTGAATATATTTTTTAGGGGGACAGGGGGTAATTGATGTTGTATTTTCTCACCTCTAGGAAGGTTTTTTCAAACAATGACTGATTTTTCACAATAAGATAATTTTTGCTCTATTTCTTTAAATACAATGAATGTCCTCCAGTAGTCTGAGATCATTCACAATGCTTGTTAAAACAGAATACATCTATTTGAAGGTGGCTTCTTTATAAAACTAAAATAAAATAAATCAATAAAGTAAAAAATACTGAGATAACTTCTAAGCAGCCATTATCTCACAAGGGTGTTAGAACTGACTGGGATCTTACAAATCTTCCAGACCCTTCCTAATCTGATACTTACCTTGGAAAATTTTAGAAATGAAGAGCCTGGGATTGAGAAAGAATCACTAAATTGCTCAAAGTCACACAGCAAGTTAGCAACAAAGCTGAGAATAAAGCAGTGTATGTGTCTAAAAACTCAGGACAGTCACTATCATCCACTCCAACAATAATTATTTGATACATATTTAGGGTTTTTACAAAGCCCTTCATGTATGTTACTTCATCTTCAAATCTGCTCTTCCTCTAGGGCAAGCCCCAGTGTCACCACGATTCGCCCTTTTGCTCAGGCCAAAACCCTTGAAATCATCCCAGATTCATCCCTCCCTCGTATCCCCACTTCCGATCCATCAACAAATCCCATCAGCTCTACCTTCAAAATCTATCGTGAATGTGACTGCTACTCCCTGTCCAAGTCCCAATGACAACTTCTCTACCCTACGCTACAGATGTCCAGCATATAGCAGATGTTAGATAAATATTGGCCGAAAGTTGTATGAACAGTCTCCTATGTGGTCTCCTTCCAGCCCCTCCAGTTCTGCCCCCTTCACTTTGACTCTCTCCGAAGCAGTCTGACAGGGCAGTCCAGTGAAAATGTAGAACAGGTCATGTCCCTTTTTCACCCAAAAGTTCTTGCTGCATTCTCATCACCTGTGGAATCAAATGTCAGCTCTAGTAATCTTCCCCACTCAGCTCCAGTCACCTGTCCTTTCTGGCTCATCTTAGAGCAACCCAAGATTCTCTCGCCCCAAGGCCCATTTATTTTTCTGTTCTCTCTGCTCAGAACGTTCTCACTGTCCTTCATTCAGCTTTCCTCCTGCCCCGACCTCCTCCCCTAAGCTAACTACCCCCCTACCTGTCTTCCCATTCACAGCTATAAAGATGTATCTGCGCTACTCTGTATTCCTCAACCTCTTCCTACCTGGCTTCCATCCCATCACATCCCCGAATTAACTTTTGCTGGGTTCACCCATAACTTTCATGTTACCAAAAACCAACAAAAATGTTTTCTTCCTCATCTCAGTTGATGTTTGATGTCTCGCAGCATTTGACACTAGCCTCCCCTCCCTATATTTTAACACATTGATTTCTTGCCTTCCACAAAACACTCATCTTCCTGATGCCCTCCCAACTACCTGGTTCTTCAGCTTCTCCTTGCAGGCTCAGTATCCTGAACGTGGCTATTGACTACTGCAGTTCTCCACCACAGGTGATTTCATCCACGCCCACCTCCACATTTGTGAATCTAGATTTCTCTTCTAGAGTTCACGTGTAGCAAATACACGTCCAAAACCAAATAGGTGATCCATGCCCCTAATCAAGCACTAACAAAAAAAAAAGATCAAATTGGTAAAAGTCAGCTGTTTTGAGGAGTTCCTATGTCTGTAAATGGCACCCCCATCCATTTTATTATACCATGCAGAGTTCTGTGTCACCTTAAACACCTTCTTCTTCCTCACCTCCTCACATGGTCATTTCTATAAATTCTATTAATTCTGCCCCTTGTCCCCAAACTCTCATCCGTCCATCTCTACCACAAACACCTCATCTAAAGCACCACTGTGTTTCATCCACATGATTGAACTGACAGTCTGTGTCAACTGGCTCTCCACACTGCAGCTGTAACAACATATTGAAAAAACACATCTGTTCATGTTAAAGTCCTCAATGGCTTACCATTCCTTAAAATCCCTTACAATGGTCAGCACAGCTCTGCCTGGTCTAGCCCCTGCCTACGCCCCCAGTCTTAGCTCATGTGGTATCCTCCTATGCTCTGTTCGTCAGCCACATTTATCTTATTTTTAACCTCCCTCCCGCTGCAGATTCTTTGCAAATGCTGTTCCCTCTACTAAGAACACTGTTCCCTCCCTCTCTTTACTCAAGTAACTCATATTCATTTTTTAATTAGTAGCCCAGGGGCTACAGCTTCAATGAAATCCTCTTTCAATCCCCCAATCCCTGACTAGAGTTTGGGACTAGTAACTTAAAATTGTATGAGTTTCAGCTTTTCCAAGTGTATTAACATGTAAAGAGAGCCAACTGGCTCAGAGTTGAAAAGAGGAGTAAATTGTTTGTAAAAATGTCACACCCATAGTAAGCAGTCAATAAATATTATTTCCTTCTCTCCTATAATGTTCCCCATCTCAGAACATTGTGTAGGACCTAGGACAACGCTGCTGTAAGCTACGCTTTAGGAATTTAAATAAAAAAAGAATGGTCCTTTCATCCCACTTCTCTGGAAAAATAATTTGACTAGCAACTGGGAAGCCATGATTCTTCAACAAATTCCAATTCTCAATTATTATGACGGTTTTTATTAGAACACACAAATTCCAGTGACCTGAGGTTCATATTTTCAAATTGCTCCAAGAGATACTGCCAAGTTATATAAGCACTCAGGGGACAAGGGAGGTAGAGAACAAGAAATATCTACTAAACTAGAAGAAAGCTAGGAGAGGTCAAATGCCCTATCAGCAAACATCACCACGTGATCAAGATAAGACTCAATATTCGGCAAAACTTATTTAGTAAAACAGCATTCATTTTAGCATAAAAATTTAGGTAGTCCCTTGTGGTTTGATGTAATAAGACCTGATTTATACAGAAACTCATTCTTAATAAGAGAAAATACAATTCTGAGTTTACTTACAGTTGACGGAGTCATCAGAATTCTAAAGATCTTAGTGCTCTCTACTGATCACTTCCACTTTTGAGTGTACTTCAGTTTTAGAACTTACTTTCCAATCATTCACTTCCTTTAGTTCACCTCTCTTTCACACACCACCATCCTAGATAGAAAATTAAAAAGTACGGGTATGTATGACCACACTTGACATGAGATTTAGACATTCCATTTTGCGTGTGTGTAATTGTACTGCAAAAACATCCATACGCATATGTGATACTCTGATATAAAAATCATAATGATCATTGGAGATTGGTGCTTCTTCCTTTCCACTGAACTCTCTCTGCTAGCACAGCACTCGGGAAGCAATTCACATGAGACTGATCCAGAAGACACTGAGAACTGGATTAGGAACATGGTTCCCCCGTCTTACTAGTTACGTTCTTTCTCCTTTTCCTAAAACCAGTTCATATTTAGGAGAGGGAATTTCATCCCCTGGGAAACTGTATTCTAAACCAAAGTGACCAGGTTTCTCTTCTACTCTGAATATGGGTTGTCCTTCAGGCAAGAAAACAGCTTCTCCTGGTAGAAAGAGGCACCAAGAGAACTAAATCATGCTTCCTAGAAGCAAAGAGGAGGAGCTAAACACCTTGAAAGCTCATCTATGCACTCAGTCTTCACGTGTTATGCAGAGGCACAAATTTCAGGCAACTGGGGGCTTGTCCTCCCCCACTCCCCGAAAAAAAAAACAGATTAATAAATGTTGCTTGCAAAAGAGTCTAAGAAATCTCTACTTTGCAGTCACTAAATTGTAACACATATGGAATCCATGTATAACCCCCACCATCTATGCAGATGCATCTACTTCCTTCAGTGTACCCTTGCCCTGTATCTGTCTCTTCTCCCATTTTCCCACTACCAGAGTCTCTGCTTCCACCATGGACAAAACAAATAGAAAGCAAAACATGAACTTATAAATAAAAAGCTCAAAAGAAATTTTTTTTAAAAAAATTAAAAATAGAAGTTGTGTAAAGCAAGAAAAGCTTAGTGGGCTGTCTTTGAGAATTCAATTGCAGTTGCTCTATTTCAATTTATATATTTTTAATATATACACATAGATATTCACCCACACTGCTTCTATACTTCCTCAACCTTTTGCTACATTTTCTTGCATTGCCTGGACTCCTACTAATTAAAGACATATTGGAGTTGGCAAGTATCATTTTTGAAAGTGACAATACCTCTTAGGATTAAGAAGAAATCCTGGCAATTTACTGTAAATGAGAGTTTTGTTTTAACTTGCACATTTACTTTTCTGGATTATAAAATCAATATATCAGAAAATAGAAGGCACTATAAATAATGACTTTATAATCTCACCAGCCAGTCTATATGTAATTAATATTTGGGGCTTTTTCTTTCCTTTTTTAATATGTATTTTTCTAGAGTTGATATACTGCTTTCATCTTAAATTTTCCTCTTAGCATTTAAACTTAAAAGCATTCCCCTCTGTCATTACAAGTCTTCATAAACAGAGCTTTTAACAATCACATAATAATGCCTTGTATGCATTTACCACAATTTATTTAACTATTCTTCCAATGTTGTACATTTAGGCAGTTTCCAATTTTTTATTATTGGAAAAGAAGTTGCAATTAACATCTTTATGCAAGAATTTTTGCATTTCAGAATATTTTTTCAGGCTGGATTCTGAGAAGAGGATCCCAGAGCCAGAGGGAGGGTAGACTGCTTCCCATCTCACCTGAACTTGGGGTGCACTGACTGAGGCATGAGCCACTCTCAGGGCTTGGACAGGCTACAGCAACTCAAAGTGGAGCAAAAAATAGATGAAAATGAAAAAGAAGAGTGTTAAAAAGCAAATGGGGGGGGGAGGGAGGGAGTGGGGAGAGGTAAAAGATGCCAAAGATGTATTTCAACTTATTACAAAATTTTGTCTTCGACTGGTCCCACATAAGAAAAAAGGGCCTTTATTCTATTTTCTTTACACATCATCTCCTGTTTTCAGTATCTAGGTCTTGGGCTAAAAATGTTACTGCTCTAGGTCAGCTATAATATTACAAGTTAAAAAATAAAAATTTATGTTTGCTTGTATGGTTACATGCATTCCAAATTCAGAGCAAGCAACTAAAAGCTAACTTAGGGAGACAACGTGTGAAATAAAAGCACAGATTGCAGAGAGTGACTGTATTGATTCAAACATTAGCCCCACCACTTGTGACCATAAGCAAAACACTTAACTTCTTTATGCCTCAATTTCCTCGTCTATGAAATGGGTACAGTTAACGGTACCTGTCAGAATCCCGGGTTTCGGCACCAAAGACGTCAGGGTGGGAGTCTGTCCTCAGTTCTCGGTGTGCTCTTGGCCGAAGAATGACCAGACACACTGAAGTGTCAAGTCCAGATTATCATCCTGGTCCTCTGACTCCTTTCCTGAAAAAATCACCAGCGAGGCCAATACAACGGAATAACCTCAGGCAGGGAGCAGTTTCACAAGAGCAACTCTTTATCGTAGAATAAAACCGGTCTGTCTCCATGAGTGGAGAGAGAGAGAGACCAACTCACTCACTGACCGACCCACTCACTTCTCCTGACTTCTCAGATTGTTTCATTAGCCCGGTCTGGAGGAGGGATCTCGGGAGGTGTAGGATGTTATCAAATGATCAACAGGTGTCCTCAAAATTCCGTCTGCCTATACTAGCTCCCTCTAATGAAGCCCATCTGGGGGGGGGAGTGAACCGCAATGCAGATTCAAGCTAATGGCGTATTAATTACCCTTAGGTTACTCTAGGTCACTTTCTAAATCTTAACAGGCCAGGGCTGGGGAATTCCTAGATTGATAAAGCATGCCCTCCCTACCTCCCCAGGTGTAGCAGTTGCTCAGGATAGGATTAAGGGTGGGGCAACACCAAAATGGAATGCCCGCCCTTTTCCTTCTCCCCAGGTGAAACAATTGCTCGAAACAGCACCAAAACAGGGAACACTTGTCCAGAGAAGAGCCAAAGATCTTAACTATCTACCTGATAGTACCCATAAAATTGTTGTGAGGATTAAATGAGCTAATCGCATAAAGTGTTTAGAATAGTGCCCGGCACATACTAAGCATTATAAAAGTTTCTTGTTGTTATCATAAATGAAGTTTGGGGGGGAAAAAAATCTTATTTGTAAGCTGAAATCAACCTTTTCAGTGTGGAAAGACTATTGACATACAATGAACCGGAATAATAGGAAATCAATTTCATTTTTTACAATAGTATCCAAATAGGGTAGCAAAGATCAACAGAAATAGGTTAAAGTTGACCTTGCAAAGTATTGCTGATGCATGATATTCAAGTCCAGATAATCAATTCAACACAAAAAGACTAGGTAATCTTTGTCTTGATCACTGCAAGAAGTCATTGGGCCTTCAGACTAAGAAGACAACTGAAGTCAACAATAATAAACATACGTCAGCAGTCGAGAAGCCTGGGCTGTATTTCGACCCTTGAAAGTTCATTTCAAGATTACACATGGATTTGCAGCAAGTTATACTCCTAGACTCATCTTCAACAACCACGTGTTCCAGTGAGCCGTGTATTCATCCCGTTGACAGCTTGTGAAATGGAAACCTAATACAGCCAACTCACACGGCTCAGGTCACCAAAAAAAGTGCAGGCAGGTAGAAAAATATTCCTGTGACCACATAGGCATCTCTGTCTGGAAGAAGTATCTGAACTCCGGGAAAAAAAAAAATTAATTGGAAGCATAGAAGAGGAGAAGAAACCGTGCTAGCACATTACACAGAAAAGGTACCCTCAGGAAATACTGGTTGATGAGGAGGAGACACTCTTGATTGAACTAATTAAGTAATTGGAAAAGAATTTCCATTTCCAAATTTGGCACTCCAATGAGACTGCATCTTACTTATGTGATAAGAGAAGTGTAAGTGAGCCAAGCGGCGACACTAACTCAGACAGTTCCTTGTCTGAAATCTCACAGTCTTTTCCCAACACTTCTCTTCTTACATCAAGCCTACCTGTAGAACAAGAGAAAGAATTCGTAACGTCCACAGTAAGGACTGTGTCTTTACCTACTTTCCAGCACTTTCAGCATCTAGCACAAACTCTTGTCTGCTTGGCCAATTCCATCCCATTCATTCATTTTTAATAAATTTAAGAAAACTCAGTTGCTCTCATATTCTCAATGGAAAGCAAACACTTAGATCTGCAAAGTGGTTATGCTGAAACTGTAGCCGTTTCAGTGTTTTCCCAGTGATATCTGTACTGGTTGGTGGTCAAGCATTTATTTCAACATTATCCTAGGGCAGTTTTTGTTCTCTCCAAACCAAAAAAAAAATGCATTCTCCCTTTTCCTCCTACACATCTAGCTGTTGTGCCAATTAATGAGTTCAGGAGGGGAAAAAAGAAAAAAACCTCTTGAAGATTCAACCAAGTTCACCCTGATTTGTCAAAGTACAGGGAATACAGAATTTCAGTCAAAGTGGTTGTTGTCAAGACAGGCAGCAAAATGTATCCTTCTGTGGTCCCATCCCCATTCTGGGTAACTGTTCTAATCTTCTGATCCTATGTTAATTGGTGGAAATTTATTTTTCAAATAACCTCCAGCTCCCATGATGTTTTCCTATCCTTCCCTCTTCTTTTGACTTTTCCCTTTATCTGATAATAACAATAAGATACCATTTATTAAGTGTCCATCATAGGATAGGTATTTAACATGGGCTCTTTAATATATATGGGCTCATTCATGTTCATGGCAAGCCCCTTTCCTTTACAATGCTAGTGTGAAACCTCAAATTTATCTTTCAGAGAAGAGGTTACTCTAAGTTTCCATTTTATTGAAATTTCAAAAATTCCAAAGACTATTTGCTAAGCCATGATGTCACAGAGCCAGAGAGCCAGCTTGGTTTGGAATACTACTCAATGAATAAACGCAACTCCAGTTCAGTATTTTGTTTTGTTTTCTCTTTTGTTTTACAAGGAAAAGGCCAGGGAAGATATCAGAAGAGTCTGCTACAGGTATTCACAATGCGGAATAACAGAGCTGTGCAAAAGCAAGGCACAGTTTCCATGTGTGTGTTTCAGTTAACGTGGTACCATGCTAAGTGAGGACCACCTTACAAACTATTCAAAATTCACGGACTTGGAAGGGGTCGGCGTAAGTCAGAGGTCCTGAAACTTAGAATTCATTAGCTGCATGATAAGTCAGCCTCTGGAAACAACAGGAACAGGGACAAATCCCCAGCAAACTGAGCTCACAGGGAGAAACCTGAAAGTAAACCTTCCTGCTGTCTGGCTGGGTGCAGAGTAGGGCTCTGCCATTCTGATCCAATGCACTAGAGAAGATAGGGAAACCAGGGAAGCAGAGAGATAAAGAAAAGGTGACCAGAATGCTTTAGAGGAAGAAATAAGTTCCACGAAATGCTTATGAAAGTGACTGCCCAGTGTTGCAGGAAGAAAAGGCATTCAATTATTTCTTGTCCCTACCCCTAGGTATAGGACTATAAATTGAGGATCTTGTCATTAATCCTTGAACAAAGTAGGAACAAGCAGAATAGCTGGCTGCACATCAGCCTTTGCTAACACCTGCAAGGTGTATTATTCCATACTCTCAATACCTGGCCTTTCTAGCCAAAGTCAGGTCTGTTAACCCTGACCTGGGGGTTGACTATCAAGCAATAACCTAAGTGCAAAGGAATCTCAGCAAAATCTTTTAACAATTTCCAAATGTAGTCTAACTCTATTTAATTTGCATGTTCCCATCGTGATATAGGAGTTCAATGCTATAAACATATTAATCTTCTTTATGTTTCAAAACATAAAGTTTCAGTTTCAAAACAAAGTCTTTTTCCAAGGCAAAGCACCAAATTTTACAAAGCTACAATGTTCCTACAGAAGATCAAAGGTTGGAAGTCATATAAAGAATAATTCTCAGTGCTTTTGCCAACAATTTTATTATTCCAGGCAGATGAAAAACCTATAGTTTTTGTGCCATAGGTACAGAAAGGGTCTTCTGGAACTTTAAAGAAAGATTTCCCAACATGTTCAAGCCACAGACCCTTAAATTTCCTCCGTATTTACCAGAAATTGTTGTTTACAAGAAAATGTATGTATTATGTGGTACCTTTTCCTGTGTACACACAGGTACATACACCCACACAGACACACACACACACACACATATTAAATAGATATATAGGAAAAAGCCACCATTTACAGCTTATGATGACCATGATAATGAGTCTCACCACACCAATATTTCAGCCAAACCCAAAGACACTTGGCACTGAAGTTTGTTGTGATATAGGAATACAAGCAGCAACTAATTATGGCACAGTTCCTACCACGTGCAGAGCACATACTTGAACTGGTTTAACTGCAGTCATACAGTAGGCGCAGTGCTATGCACTAGGGACGCAGAAGGTAGGGCCAAGGAGAACAATGATAAAAAGGCACCCCCCACACTCCAGCAGAACATTATTCTTGCCATGCGTCTCCCACTCCTCTCCTTGCCAATGGGTATTTTTATCATAATCACCCTGTCCCTTTTCCTCCACTATGTTGTGGGAGTTGAGGAAGATGTGGGAGGGAGACAGCTTCTCTTTTTAATTCCAAGGTTGCAACCCTACAAGAAGCCTCATCCAACATGGATGGAGAAGACTGCATATTGACCAGGGGTGCTGTTCTTTGAGCTCAATGCAGTCATGAGACTGTGGATTGTCTCCCTTGAGTGGGTTACGCATACAAAAGGAAGAATTAAATGGATAACTGGTAACTAGATGGATAAAATGAAGCAGAGACTAGCTAACAATTCATAAAACCTTTCTCTTTTTCTCTAGCACACGCAGCTAGGCAACACCTGCCAGGTCATTGCAAGTTAGGAGGTTATCACTGAGTTCTGTCACTGGCATGAGGAGGGAAGGGCAAGCCTGGCCCATGAAAATCTCCCACGTGAGTGGTCTGCCATGTTTTTTTCTCCACTCAGAGAGATCTTAGAAGCCACATGTTGAAGACAGTAGAAGCTCCAGATGTAAGGATACAGGATACCTGAGTTAGTGGTTGAAGATGAGCTACAGCGCACAAGTATCTTTCATTTTACTTAGGCAAGACATAAACATCTATTGTGTTCATCTACTAAGACTTTGCACAGGGGCATCTATTACTGCAGCTAGCATTAACTACTACAAGGTATGACAGGAGAAAGCGCGTGGTGTTCCATTAACAGAAAAAGGAGGAGAACCTAACTCAATGTTCATAGATCAAACAATGTTTTCCATAGAAGGACCTATCTTTTATAAGAAAAGTCTTAAAAGAGCTTTCTATACTCACAGGCTCCATCTCATTACCATTTTCCTCTTTTAATTTTAATACAAATTATGTTTATAAAATATTAAAATGTATGTACAATTTAAAGAACCATGATCTGCTCAAATATCTTTCTACCACCATCCCGACTAAGAAATGTAACAATGTATTTGCAGACAACACGACCTTCCCCAATCACATCCCCTCCATAGGTGAGCATTGTTCTGAAACTCATTTAATCATTCTCCTGAAAATCTCTACAGTACTACTCCATATGAACACATTTCATTTCAGCACAATAGACTGCTGAATTTTGCCTGTTTTGACCTTATATAAATGGAGTAATTCATGTGGGCTTTTCTGTTACTTTCTTCTTCACCACACCTCCCCACCACGCCAGAAATTTGTTTTTGAAGTTCATTCACGCTGATGACTATCACTGTACTTCAGTCATTTTAACAGCTGTATAGTATTCCTATCTTTCTATTTATCTGTCAATCCCAATCTATTTATGTATGTATCTATCCTCTTGGTGGATATTTTTGTTTTTTCCAGTTTTTTGCTATTGCAATAATTCTGGGAAAATTCTTATACACGTTTCCTGGTGCACGTGTGCAGGAATTTCTCTATAGTATATACATAGGATTGGTATTGCTAATCTGTAAACACATATATCTTTAAATTTTACAGCTAATGCCCAATTATTTATAGAGTGATTGTGTGTCTCCCAAAGCACTGTTGCTTCTCATCCTATCTAAAATTTATTGTCATGATTTCTACAATTTTGCTAATATTGGGTGAGAAATGGTATCTCAGTAAGGTTTTATTTTTCACTATCATGACCACTAATCTTAAAAGCCTTTAAATGTTCATTGGCCACCAGGATACATTTTCTGAGTAATGTCTGCTCAAGTATTTTTTGCATTTTGCTTTTATAGTATTTCCTATTTTATTATTGATTTTTAGAAGTTCCTTATATAGTCAGGATATTGATCCTTTGTAGGTTAGATGTATTCCATATTTCTTCTACTTTTTTTTTGTAGCCTGTCTTCTCAGTTTTTTTATTGAGTCTTTTATGGAAAAAAGTTAATACATGTTACATATTCAAATGAGTCCTCCTTTTTCTTTATACTTTGTTCCTTTTTCCTTGTTTAGGAACTCATTCCTTACGCTGACTTTATAAAAATATTTTCACTCAGTTCCCAGCAGTCTTCCAAGTGTTGGAAACACATCAACAAATAAAATAAAAAATTCTATCAGTCTAGGAAGGGAATCTAGACAGTACTAAGTAAAATATGCTATTTGTCCATAAAGATTAGCATTATTTTTTTTTTCTATAAGGCAAGGCAAGGGGCTGGTGAATGCCAGCAGAAGGTGGGAGGATTGAGGGGAGCTGGTTTCAGGAGTGGTCCGGGATGGCCTCTCTGAGACGTGTCATCTGAGCCGAGTTCTCATGGGACTGAAAAAGGGATCCAAGTGGATATCTGAGGCAAGAGCCTTCCAGGTATAAGGAAGAGCAAGGGCAAAGGCCCTGAGATAGGGGCATGCCCAATATGTTCTAGAAAGATTAGAGAAAACAGTATGGTTGAAGAAGAGTAAGTGAGGCAGAGAGTTGCAGGAAATTCCCCCAAACCCAACGCTTCTCCAGACTTCACATCTTTGTAGTAGGAAAGTCTGTCTTCCAGTTGCTCAAGGTAATATCCTTGAGATCGTCCTCCATGCCTCTCTCTTCTCACATTCCACAACTGGAATCTGACCATGTTTCCACCCCTCCACTGCCAGCACCGTAGCCAGGTCGATACTGAACTTCCATACTCAGCTCCTAACCGGACTCCTTGTTTTCATTCTTGCCCCTCTACTCTTGCTTTCTCCCAAAATAGCCTCCAATTTTTAAAAATAAGTTACTGCTCAAAACACTTCCCATCTCACTCTTCTTGTCTTGACTTTCAAGACCCTACCCCACCGACCCACTGCTCACTACTCCTCTGAACTCATCTGCTACTCTCCCTCTTGCATTTGTTAAGCTCAGGGCCTTTGCAGTGTTTCCCTCTCTCTCTCCTCCACCCCCCACACCAAATTCCAAGTTACCCCCAAGGGGAAGAGGAAGTTATTTGCAAACTAGCAAGCTTGGCAGTTTTTAAAAAAATTACTATTAATAATAAGTTCTGGTCAGTTTGCTTAGGCATTGCCTTTTCTTTCTTGACTATCATTTTCCCCTACTTAAAAAGAGGAAAAATTAGAGAAAACATCTCTATTTTTAGCTCTGCCCTGAGGATCAACAAAGCCATTTCTCTAATTACTCAGAACACGACAACTGAAGTCTTACTTGATGAATCTCTTTAGAAAGTAAAAGCAGGATACCGTCTGCTACAGATGAAATTTAAATGAGCATTCCAAAAATAGAATAAAATTTATAAAATAAAAAATAATGAAGCATACACCTTTACTTTAAAAAAAAAAAAGGCATCTCGAATAGTCCACGATTTCTCTCTTCCATCCTATGCACGTGTTTGGTCTGCTCATTTAAACACTGTGGTCCTTCTGGAGTCAAGAGCGTTTGCATGGTCTAATATACAAAAGAAGAGAGAGAAAACAAAACACTTAACATGAAACAGCCACATTTTTTTCCCACAAAGCGAATGATATCAACTGCAACAGCCTTAAACATTTATAGCTAACTAAATTTTTTATGAGATGCTAGTGAGAAGGTTCGATCCATTCCTGAAGAATGATAGCCCAGTCACAGAGAGTCTCTTAGAAGGCTGTGCCCCTGTCTTTTTATTCTGAATTGGAATTTTCATCAAAGCGTTGAGAAAGGCTGAGTAACAGCTCTGCCCTATACGATCCCAACTCTGTTATTCAAAATACTAGCTCGCTTCTTTTCTAACTGTTTTATAAAGAACAAAATAGCTGTAAGAAGTAGAGTGTAAATTGAAAAAGAAAACACCCTCATCCAACTGGCATCGTTAGCATCAAAAGAGGAGAGATTCTTACTCTCAGTAAGCAGTGCACAACATTAACATTTAGATATTATTCTCCCCCAAATGCCATTGCCCCATTTTCTTGCTACTCCGGGTCTGCAGGAAATCAGAAAATGCCTTTTTCGTACAATCTCCGCAACGGTGTTTTAGCACACAGAGGCGTAGTAACACTTCATTAATATTTATGAACCTGGAGAAATCAGTAAAGCTTGGCTTTCAGAAAGGCCACCCTTGCCTAGACTCCCATCATCGAAAAGTAATAAAATTAGCTTCAAACAGCTTAGAAAAATAACCTGAAAGAAAATATATTTAGATCCTAAGAGGCGAGAGGGAGCTGAAATATAAAACAGAAAGAAATGCTAGACCTAGAATGCATTCATCGGAATAACCTTTTGAAATTAGTGTTGCATTGCAAACTCCAATGTGAGACAACATCCCATGAATGCACCAGGCGTGACGAAACGGGCTGGGTAGCCACGTAATTGGTCTGCAGCATGAAGAACAGCCAGGACAGATTCTAATGCTTTATCGTACCTGGCTTTGGCCATCTTGTGTAGAGAAAAGGCAAAGGTAATTTCATGGTAATAGGGTCAGAAACACTACTAGTGAAATTCGGGAGATAAACTTCTTTATATCTGTGTTGGCATATCTTAAGACATATAAACACATACACACGCTTGGACACCAGACAGACACACGCACACACACACACATATTGGCTGAAATGTGGCCCAAAAGCAGTATGTTGAAGTCCTGATCCCCAGTGTCTCAGAATGTAACCTTATTTGGAAGTCAGTTTATGGCAAGTGTAATTAGTTAAGATGAGGTCATACTGAAATAAGGTGGACCTTTAAGCCAGTATGACCAGTGTACCCACAAAAAGAGGGAAATTTGGACACAGACCCAAAGACATACAGGGAGACCACCACCTGATGACAGAGACAGAGATCTGGAGTGACGCAGCTACAAGCCAAGGAACACCCAGGATTGACAGTCATGACCCGAAGCTAGGCAGAGGCAAGGAAGGATTCTATCAGAACTTTAGAGGGAGCAAGGCGCTCGTGCCTTGTAATCAGTTTCTGTTGTTTTTAAGCCACCCAGTTTGTGGTACTTTGTTATAGCAGTCCTAGGAAATATACACACCCCCACACACTTTTTACCAAAACACCTGGAAGGAGATATCTAGGAATGTGCATTTGTATATTATTATCACAGACAATTCCAAAAACTGAGTAAAAAAAAAAAAAAAATCAACATACACTTTGAGAAGAATAAATTATAACTAGCTGTAAATACCTTGCATTTTAACACGCGTATAAGTGCACCATGGCATTATACACGCATTCAATAGTGATAGACACTCAGTTATTGACGGAACCATATTGGCTTAAAAATGAAGTCAAGCTCTTCCCTCTGAACTGCAGAAGAAGTTGTAGCACTGTAGTACAATACTAAGCTCGAGCTCGGATTCCCTAACCACATAGTTACTCTTGCAAGAGGCCACTGAATAATGAGATCAATTTCTTGCATAAATATTTTCATTCCTCCACTGCCAGTAGGAGGACTTTGGTTATAGACCTCCTCCTCTTCCATCGAGATTTCTGCAACAGCCTCCCTACTGACTTTACCCCTTCCAAATCCAATCTGCTCACTACCATATGGCTGCAACTCTCTCATTTAAAGCTATTCAGTGGTTTCTATTTGTGTACAGCTTTATTTCCTAAACCACTAGTCCAGTAGAATGTTAATATATATAATGTTGGATAGTACTTTTTGGTTCTGAGAAAGGACTGAGAAATTCTGGCTTAAAAAAACGAAACAGGTTCCTTTACTGAATGACTCAGAGTCTCTAATTGTTATGTGCATGGTGAAATTCCAAAAGGAAAGGCCAGTGAGCAGTGTTGTCCAAACATACTGAACCATGGAACCCTTTTTAGTCAAATCTCAGGGGATTATTAATAGATTCCATAGAACAGACTCGAAGGCAATATTTACCCAAGGCAGTGGAAGGTAGTCTATCGAACTGATCTAAAACACACAGCCTCCTCCCACCCAAGTTAAATGCATTATTCTGAAAGAGTGATTTAACCTGAAAATTCTCTGACAGGCACTCTATTAGATGCTTTAAACAACATATATTTTTATTATATGTGGGAGATAATTTTTCCCAAGAGAAATATGCTAGGTAGAACAGCAGTACCAAAGAGTCCATCCTGGGAGTCATTCATTTATTCATCTACTCATTAAGCAAATATTTAAAACGTCCCTATAAATATCACGACCAGTACTTGGTTCACCATACGCAATGGAGAGCAGATGAGCCATGGTCTGAACTTCTGGAGAGCATAGGTTACAGTAAAAAGAAATTATAAAATGATTTATTTTCTTTTGGGTTAATACCCAGTAGTGGGATTCTTGGGTCAAATGGTAAGTCTACATTTATTTCTCTGAGGAATCTCCACCCTGTTCTATAGAGGTTGTACTGCACTCAAATGTTTACTGCAGTACAATTCACAATCATAAAGATGTGGAATCAACCTAAGTGCCCATCAGTTCATTAGCGGATTAACAAAATGTGGTATGTATGTGTATACACACACACACACACACACACCATGGAGTATTACTCACCCTTAAAAAGGAATACAATAACATCTTTTGCAGCAACTTGGATGAAACTAGATAACATCCTAAGTATCTCAGGAATGGAAAAACACCGCATGTACTCATTAATAATTGGAACTAATTGATGAGCACACACGGGCACAGAGAGATGTAAAGGTCATTGGAAATCAAGGAAGGGGGAGGGAAAGAGGAGAGAGGTAAAAACTTGAACACTGTTTGGATGATGGGCACACTAAAAAACCCAACTTAAGCATTATAAGAGGTATCCATATAACAAAAACATTTGTACCCTATTAATATTTTGCAAGAAAAAAATTATAAATGCTTTGGTTAAGAAGAGCAGGATCCGAAGTAATCACATAGGGTAGGGCCACCTAACACAGCCTTGGATGGGGGAAGATCCTGGAAGTAGTATCTACACTGAGCTTGGGAGGATGAATGGGAGGAAATCAAGAAAAGAGCTTGGGGAAAGTATCAGATCGATCCCTTTATCCCATCATACTCCCAAACTCACAGGTATCCTAAAACTGGAAAAAACAGATGATGCTTCTAGTTTCAACTGCAGTAAGTGTGGTATCTTTCCCGTAAGACTGAAAAGGATTCTTTGGCCAAGTCCTGGCTTAGCGGGAAAGAGTTCTATAGTCTCTCAGCGATGTCTGACACCGCAAAGAGGTAAAACAAAAACTATGTATTTGTCCCACCTGCTCCTAAATGCTTTACATTTTATTCACAATACGTGTGAAAGGTAATGAATTATCAGAAACAAGAACTGGGGATGAACAGATGATGTTCTGGGAGAGTGAGCAGTGTGTACAGATGACAAATGGTGACTACTACTCACCTGCTTGGGTCATGTATTAGTGAGAAATGACCTTGTCATAGACAATATAGGACATTAGTGAGATGGTGTTTACTTCATGTAGAGCATTTTGTTAGAGCAAGAGGAAACTTTGAAATTAGCCAATTCAGTCAACTGTATTTTAGCACTCGAGGAATCTGAGACCCAGAGAGATCAAGCACCCGGCAAAAGGAAACAGTGGCAGATCTACACAGGAACTAAGTTATTTTGCCTGTTCAAGGTTTGGTCTACTACGCAATGACAAATAATTAAAGATTAATTCATTTAAATATAATCGTGAAGCAGCTACTCTGCAGCAGTCACTGTTCTAGGTGTTAGGGGTCCAGACAGACAACATCTCTAGGACGATGGAGGATAAGGCAGGGTAAGGTAGTAGGGACTGCTGAGAGCGGAGTGGATTCTAGTTCATTAAGGGCAGTCAGGGAAGGCCTCATGGAGGAAGTGGCATCTGGACAGAAACTTAAAGAAAGTAAGGGATTAAGCCATGCAGATATCCAAAGGAAGCTCATTTCTAGCACAGGAAGCAGCTAGTGCAAGGGTCCTGCGGTACCTCTGAAACAGCAAGGATGCCCTGGGGAGGGTGGGAGGAAATGACATCAGAGGGTAACAAGAGGCCACATGATAAAGGGCACTGGAGGTCATGGCAAGCACCTTGGGAACTTACACTAAGCGATGTCAGAAGTGACTAGACAGTTTGAGCAGTTGTACGATTTAACTACAGCTTTGGAAGGCTCACACTGGCTAATGAAATAGGGTTTAAAGGTGGGAAAAGAACAGACATGAAGTTATTGTAAAAATCCAGGCAGAAGATGGTGGATGGTAGCAATTAAGGTGGTAAGAAGTGCCAAATTCTGGATGTACTCAGCTAACTGTTTATGGATTGCATGTGAGGTGTGAGAGAAACAGAAAAGCAGAAAGGATTCTAAAGTTTTGAGCCTGATCTACTGGAAAATTGCAGGTGCCAATATTTAGGTTGAGGGATAATTGAGAGATGAAGGAATCATTTTCTGCATAATGCTAAAAAGTTAGAGAAATTAAAAAGAACTATATCTATATGTTTGCAAATATACATATTTACATCATCTAATTATAACTACGGGGAGTGCTGCAAAGAACCAAACAAACAAAAACAATCAACAAAATCAAAGCACATAGCTTGATTAGAGTGTTTATCTTCTTTCAATCCCTACAAAACACAGCCCTGAGGTTCCATTTAAAGATTAAAGTATAAATTTTTTGTTAACCGTTCACATGTATAATCATGTTGTCCAGATACAAAAATAGGAAAGTATGTTACTTCAAATTCCAACCATTTATCATCAAGGGAAGTCGGTGGTTTGTTGTTATAAAGGTAAAGCTCTAATTTCAGTTTCAATTAGCATAGTAAGTGTAGCTTTCCCAAGCACTAAATACGCCCCTTAAACAAATCTACTCCTCCTTAGACTGCAAACCTGCAAACATACGATTTGTCATAAACCACTTTGGGCTTAGGAAAATTTGTTTCAGGAGCAAGCAGTGGGTGTGTGGAGAGGGTGGGGGTGGACAGGGCACCTTATACACTGTGAATTTAAAGCATCTAAACACTCTGGTCCTTCTACACCACTCGGTCCCTAGAAACTAATCTGACAATTCCCCCACTAGAGTTGTTAATAGATTGGTTCAGTACATTTTCTCCAGAGGCCATTAACAAGTCATCCAAGAAGCAAATGGTCTGTGTCCAGGCATCCAATGCTGCACAAACAGGCGGAGGTGTTCCCCAGGTCTCTGCCAGTGTCGCAGATGAGCCAGTCATTCACTGGGCCTTTGGACAGAGCAATGATAAGGTTGCAGCAAGCAGGAAACAGGGAGGGTAATACAAAGAACCAGAAACCAAAGAGTCTAGGAAGGCTTAGAATGAAAAGAGAAAAAGAGGAGGGTGTGTGTATCTAAGGCAGAATTTTATTCCTAACTCCAGAAGTTCAGCCCTGGTGCAGCATCTGTAAATGGACACATTTATCGTCCCATGTGATCAAAATGAGTAAATCAGCAAGTTTTTGCAGTTACATTCAAAGAAAACCAGAAAAGAATAGTATTTTTAATATGCAATGGTTATTCCCAGCAGGTGATGAAGTTTAAGATGGAAGAATCTGCTACTTCCTAAGATTTAAAATGCAGTTAAAAAAAAAAAAAACCCTCACCTTTTAAAAAAAAATGACGTCTATTATCTTTTCTATTAACTAAAACCTCTAGAATATAATTATTTCCTTTATGTAGGTTATATAACTTTAAAAGACTTAAAAGAATTATAGTAAATGTCATTGTCATTATTTCATTTCCAATGACCAAGACAGGGGAGGCTATAGACTCGCCATTGCCAAATACAATCTGTGCTCTATTCAAAATGATAGCTGGGCAAACACGTGGCATGGCTGGGGTGGTGAAGAGGCTGGAGAAAGAGGAAATGTTAGAGTCTCGTTGTGTAAGAGGATCCTGAATGTCACCTAGCCCAAGTCCAAGGACCCAAACATGAGATTTGTATAGCCTCTGCAAGAACAAGAAACTCTCATCCACCAAAGGCAGGCGTCCTCTCATTGTCTAGAAAGCTGAGAGCAGGTTCGGGTGGGGTCAGATGGGTTCACTCTTAGAAACGGGTTATAGTGAAAAGTATGACATGGGGTGTCCACTGGGTTTGCCATGGCAGGCAAGCCTTGACATCCCCTCCTCTGGCTGTGAACCCTGCCCCAGAGCATAACTCAGACTTTTCTGGAGATGGGAGGAGGAATAAAGTGGACAAGACCTGCCACGCCTCAGTCTTCCAGGAGTCGGGAATCAAATGACAAGTCCAGTCTCCAAAGGCACATCCAGCTAACTACCCATGACTGTGGCCTCCGGGAAAGAGCACGGCCAGGATGAGAGACAGGGTACTGTTCTACACCTTCAGTGGCTGCATTTTGCAAGGATTCTTAGAGGGTTTAAAGAACTAGGTTAAAATAGAGGCATCTGATGTACCATTCTCCATTTGTACAGGTTTCCCGAGAGTGGAATGGCTATTAGAACACAGGCTACCTAGCATAATTGATCCAAAATTGTAGATGTTGACGCCATGTAAGCTTCACTCTAAGTTGATTTGCCTCTACCCATCTGAGTCCATTCCCATGCGTGAAGTATCCAAACCAAAGTTTTTCTGAGCAAAAATAGAAAAAGTATATTAAACTATTGGCATAGTAAGGCATTGTCCAATCACAACAGTGTCTGCTGTGAACAACCCGTCAATGAACTAGAGTGAACCTACTGACCTCGACCCTGGAGAGGAGTAAGAAAGGGCTCCCTGCTATCATCACCAAGAACAGGACACTGGTTTTATGTGGGAAAACTTTCATATCCTTACAAGTGCTAAGGAAAAACAGTACCTGTTTATTACATCTGGTATCTGTGTTTAGAGCAAAGGGAGGAAAAGGATGAGGAACTAAATTTCACTGAGCACCTACTATGTTCTAGCTGGTTGACCACATCTTACTGGTAGATCTTACTGACTCTACACAACAACCCCACGAAAGAGGTATTATCGTCCCTGAGTAAGATGAGGAAAGGCTCAGGAAATCGAACAACTTGATTCATGTAAGATGTCTTACAAATAACATGATGAAATTCTAGTTCAATGTGCCCACTGCTAGTGTGCTGGTTGCTAACATCTTCACTTTACTTAATATTGCCATTGCATATTGATTAAGAACCTCAAAAGTTTTACTTTTATTTTTTTTATGTCAATAGATTTAGAGGGTACAAGTGGTCTTCTGTTACATGGATGAATTAATTGTATGATGGTGAAGTCAAGGCTCTTAGTGTACCCATCACCCAAATAGTGTACATTGTACCCAATAGCTAATTTTCATCCCTCTCCCCCAAAGGAAAAAAAAAAAAGCTTTAAACTGAATTTAGGTCAGAATTTCCTTAAATATTTTTATGCTTTTCTCCCATTGAAAAAATTTATGTTTATTCACGATATGTAAATTAACTAGGTTATGTTTTATGTAAATGTTTTTGAAATTATACTCATACACGCTTACTGTCAAAAATTTCAAAATCACTTAAAAATATATTTCAAAAAATAGACATCCTGTATGACCACGAAGTAGTAATTTGTATTTATAATGTCTATATTGGCATATCTCTCTCCACATGCATGTTGTATGTGTAAAACAAAACACATTAATATTTTGGTTTTTTTAAAACATGTATAATTTTGTATTCTACTTTTAAAATTTGACATTATATCAAAAATTTTCCTATGTCATATAGCTTCATGACATCCTCTTGAATTGTTAAACCACTCCCCTTCAGTTGGACATGTGGGCTTTTTTCACATTTAGTACAAGAATAATGTTTCAGTAAACACCCTTTGTATATACATCTTTGCTTTTATCTCTAGTAGTGTTTTAGGTGTGATTTTTATATGAACATCTGCCATATCAATGCATTTGTAATGTTGAAGCTTCATGATATGTATTGCCCAACTGCTTTCCAGAAAGATGAGGCCTGCTTCTTCACAACTTTCCCAGTATTTAGTAGAATTCATCAAAGCTTTATGAAAAGTCCCACCCCTCAAGAGAAAAGCAGCTGTTTCAAATTATTTGAATTCAAAAAGAAAAAAAATTTAGCCATTTTTCTATAGTGTTGTTTTTTCTCTATATTAATAAGTAGTATCTTTAAATATCACAGATATTAAGCTTTTGCCTATTATGTATTTAAAATACATTTTGCAAGTGTATCACTTCTCTTTTAACTTTATTTATAGTGACTCTTAAATGTTAACTATAGTTTGTACGTTAACAGAGTTAGTTTTGGTTGTTTCTTCTTGGTTTTACATAAATATTTTATAGTTTTCTTTCAGGGCACCTGGATTTCATGTTTGCTTGAGAATCTTTCCCCACTACAAGATTATAAAAATACTTCATATTTTCTTCTAATATTTTTATCATTTTTAATTTGAATTTATAATCCTTCTATATTTTGCATATAAGATAGGAATCTAACTCTATTTTTAGACAAATTGATAGCAAATTGTCTCAAGCCCATCTGTTAACCAATGTATCTTTCCTCATTGATTTGAAACACATTTTTCAAATTCTTAAATGCTTGTGTGTATGTATGTATGCTAATTGTATATACACATGCATGAATAAACGTGTCTATGAGACAGTGAGTGGCTCTCATTAAAATTTCCATCTCTATATGTCATTTGTGTCCCCAGCCTGGCAAATGTCAAAGGCATGTGGGTCCGAGCTCACTAACACAGAAATGACGTACTCTAGGTGTTTGTCAGGCAGCACAGAGAGCATCAACTTGAATTCACGACTTCCCCAGTAATCATCAGAATCTTGGTTACAGAAATGATTGAGTTTTGCCTAAAGTTTATGCAGATTTCCATTCCTGGATAATCTGAAATTCAATTTTGGATTAATCAAACCAAAAAATGTTGTTTCTGGATTGCTTTTTCTTTCTGGTAAAATCATTTTGACTGTATTGCTCTTTGACCTGAAACCCTCTAACTGCTTAAGGAGCATTGCTGTATGACTTGGTTATGACTTGGTGATGTACCCTATATTCCGCAGGAACTCTTTCCAAGGGAAAATTCTCTGTTCTCACTTAGAGAAGGAGTGGGGCTCCTCCAGGGTAACTGGCTTGTTTTTATTTTATGGACATGTGAACATTGAAATAACTGTGCTTTTCTCTTAGAGGGGGCTATCAGACTATTTACAATTTGTGACCCTCATTCAGCAAATGAACAGAATCTCAAACTTTTTTGTGCTAACTTCACTCCCAGACCCTTCTTCATTTTCAAAATCGTATATTCTGTTTGTCCTAATTTCCTTATTTATGTTGTCTTCTTATACAGTATATATTCTGATAAACTGCCATAAATATATTTTAGAAAAAGGTGGGGTATAAATAAATAATACCAGGAAATTCTGTAGGAAAATTTCTTTTCTGTGCCTTTTTCCCCCTTGATAAGGGGTGAGTTTCAGAGAAGACCAAGTTTTTTAAACCTGTCTACACCGGAGCTCAGCAAAAGCCTGTTTACATTCAGTGCTATATTGAGAGAGTAGTATCCGGTTCTAAGTAATTTCATAAAATTACCAATCATTTTCCAATGCTAAGTTTCAGGGATGCTATTTTATCCAGTATCATTATGTTCTTCTTGTTCCAAATTATACTTTCTTCTGTAAATATTTGCCAAAGCAAATAAGACCTACATGTGAGTGGGGATAATACATTACTCTCTGAAGGTGGAAAACAAAATATACTTATTTTTAACACAACCTTCTTGAAAAGCAGCACAGAATGAAAAAAGAACTTTTGTTTAAAATCCAAGTCATGTCCTGCCTTTTATCCCAATATTAACGGATGTCAATATTGTCATTCTTGACCTTCACCTAAAATGGGTCACTGAAAACAAACTGCTAGAACATTCATCACATGCATATTTGTGCATAAGTACATACAAAAAAATGAGCCTTTGCTACTTTACCAATGTTCCTTTTTTAAATGAAAACTTTATTAACTCAAAACTAAAAGCCCAGGATCAGAAGATCCTTACAGCCTCCTCTAATTCTATGGGTCTATGTGGAATTTAGAGATAAAATATCATCTTTCCTAGTTCTCTCTTGCTCACCAAAAAAAAAAACTCCAATACATTTTCTGAGGCTTTGAAATACGCCAACAGGGTTTGAAATAACCCACTCTTTTATGACCCTGGAATTTTATGAAATAAGGATCCTATATAAAAATCAGTCAATGGGATTTGTGAAGGATTAGTATAGAATAGTACATTGGCATTTGCCTTTAACCTTTTTGATAACTTGGTGACCAACCCTAAAGTCCATGACTTGTAATAGTTTGTAATTTTTATAAGGCATAAATTTGAATGGTGTGTGCTATGAACTTAGCACACAACAGTGAATCCCTTAACTAGTGACAGTAACAACTGAAAATCCCAGCTTCCATACACTGATGGACCACATGGTTTTTTCTACTTGGCATCATATTCATATAATTCTGCATAAAATTTTGCTGAAAATACTTGAGACAAAATGAAAAGAAAATGTGATACAATCAAATATAAATATGTATTATTACTCTATAGTATTTTTATGTAGCAAATAACCAACTACTTTAGTTATAGACTCCCCTAAAGGGTCTAAATAAAAGAGGAACAAATGTTTTCTATAGTAATCCCCCCTTATCCATGATTTCACTTTCTATGGTTTCAGTTATCCATGGTCAACTGTGATGCAGAAGTATTACATGGAAAATTCCAGAAACAAACAATTCTTAAGTCTTAAATCATGCACTGTTCTGAGTAGCATGATGAAATCCCACCCCATCCTGTCCAGGACATGAATCCTCCTTTTGTCCAGTGGACCCACACTGCAGACACCCCCACCCACCCATTAGCCACTTAGGAGACTTCCGGGTTGTCAGATCCAGGGTAGCACAGTGCTTGTGTTAAAGTCACCCTTATTTTACTTAATAATGGCCCCAAAGCACAACAACAGTGATTCTAGCATATTGTTATAACCGTTCTATTTTAATATTAGTTATTACTGTTAATCTTCGTGCCTAATTTACAAATTAGACTTTATCACAGGGAAGTATGTATAGGAAAAAAACAGTCAATATAGAGTTCGCTATCATCTGCAGTTTCAGGAGTTCACTGGGCATCTTGGAACGTGGCCCCTGCAGATCAGGGAGGACTACTATATTTTGTTCTATACATGGATGCATTTTATAGAGAAAAATACATAGTATAATTGACTACAATTGAGAAAGAGTATCTGGATCTACCCACACATTTGAAGAATTGAGAGAGGTATCAGGTCCTACCTATTTTATATGCCAAAGGTTTATTCTATTTAGCACTTTATACTTATGGTTTAATTTTCATCAAACAGTTTGATTGTAGAAGAGGAGAGTATTTGTTTTTTAAAGACTCTGGTTGTCTTATCACAGTACAGCAAGAAATTAGAGGAGATGGAAAAACATCTGTGAAGAAGAAATTTAAATTAAGATAATCTTAGATTTGGAAGCTGTAATCTATCAAATCAAAATAAGCATAATAAATAGGACATTTTTGGTCAACTAACGCTTTTCTAAAATTTTGAAACCTGCACATACTCCCCTATTTTGACAATGATGTTTTAACATCATTGATATTAACATTTAACATCAATGATGTTTCTTTACATGTCTGCCTCACACTAGGTGCTAAGCTCCTTAAATGTAAGGAACTTCTCTCTTCCTGTTTGTATCTCTGACATATAGTAGGCACTTCATACATGTTTTAGAAACAGATAAATATTGTTTGTCTATCCTCTAGTGCCAACACTTCTTCCGAATGGTCCTACAGACCATTATTCCTCTATCTTATGAATTGTCTCTTGTAACAGATGCTTGGGGTGGTGGCCAGAAACACCTTTGGGACTGAAGTACTCATCCTTCCAATTGCCCAAGTGTTGGCTTCAGACACCTCCAAGCTAGACCCTCTCTGGGAACTACCCTCTGTTGGAGAGAACTGTCTCACTCAAGTTTTCACCCCCTCCCCGGGGCAGCCTGCATCCAACGACTCATCAATGCAGCAGTACAAACTCCTCCTCCTTGCCTCACTTCAGAACATGCAAAGGCCGTGCCAGCTCCAGAGCTCCTTAGGGTCAGGTGGGTCTCTACTGCAACCGCTCTGCAGTTCAGCTTTTCCTCCTGCCCAAGCAAGATTCTCTCGCTCCTCAGTTGGTATGGCTCCCTCCAGCATTCAATAAACCTCCTACTAATAGAATCTGCCGCAAATTCTGTATCCCAAAACTTGACCCAAGACACCAGCGGAGGCCTTAGAAAAATATATATTCCCAGATCTCATATCTAGATCTACTGACATCAAAAGTTCTTAAAGCATGTGAAACTTTTTAAGTATCGTAAGTTACATGCCGAAAGTTCACCCTAAAAAAGTTTCTTCTGCCATTAGAATAGCAGACAAGTCTTCCGCTCCCAGTGAACTTCAGAGCCTCAAGACTACCTGCTGCCAGGTTGTTGACATATTTTTTACATCTATATCTTCTATTCTAATACTTCAGCTAATGGTGTCTTTTAGTATCTGTCATCCAATTTTCAATACTTAAAATTTATTTCTTACATTTATTTACTCAAACATCTACTAATAGGTGATTACAAAGCTGAAGCTATACCCTCTAATTTCTACCAATTGACTGTTTGTTTTCTTTTTCTTATTTTGTTTTTCTTTTAGGCAAATAATCTACTGGAAGCCACTAGAAAAGGAATTTAGGTCAAGCACAAAGCTCTATTGCTGCAGTCCCCAAGCCCCGGGCCTCAGATGGGTACCTGTTAGGAACTGGGCCACACAGCCTGGGGTTGGGGGGGTCGGGGAGCAAGTGGAGCTTCTTCATCTATATTTACAGCCGCTCCCCACTGCTCACATCACCACCTAAGCTCCGCCTCCTGTCAGATCAGCAGAGGCATTAAATTCTCATAGGAGCACGAATCCTGTATGTGCGAGGGATCTAGGTTGCGGCTCCTTATGAGAATCTAATGCCTGATGATCTGAGGTGGAGCTGAGGCAGTGATGCTAGCGGTGGGGAGCGGCTGCAAATACAGATTCTCATTAGCAGAGAGGTTTGACTGCACAATACATGTAATACGCTTGAATCACCCCAAAACCATCCCCCCCACACCCCAGTCCATGGAAACACTGTCTTCCATGAAACTGGGCCCTGGTGCCAAAAAGATTGAGGACCGCTGTTCTATTGCTTACAATTAAGTGGAATGTAGATTGCATTAAAGATTTAAATATGTGAAGATGATCCCAAACCCTGAAGTCTTGTTTCAGACTTTGCCATTATATGTACAAAATAAAGGAAATAAAAATAGGGGTGATCAGTTTTGCAATTTTGTGATTCTCCTCAGCAGTCCTTTCTTTTCCTAAATAAAAGTTGCAGAAATTAACTCACCCCTTACGTGATGAAACATTTTCCAAAACCATCCCTGTG
>CAUYSK010026190.1:0-69669 GCA_963575035.1 Avahi laniger
CCTGTAGTCCCAGCTACTTGGGAGGCTGAGGCAGTAGGATCGCTTGAGCCCAGGAGTTTGAGGTTGCTGTGAGCTAGGCTGACGCCACAGCACTCGCCCCAGGCAAGAAAGTGAGACTCTGTCTCAAAAAAAAAAAAAAAAGAAAAAGAAAAATGGTGACCTAATTATCTTTTGTGTTTTACAAATAGTGTTATTGGGAGGCAGGGTACGTTTTAGTATTGAAATTGAAATAAAATTTCCAACAGGATTGGAAATCCTTAAGAATTTTGAGCTTATAAACTTAGTAAACTAGTATTTAAAGCATTTTCCTTCATAAATATGATTGACCATTTAAAAAATAGTACAATAATTAAAACCTTAAAGCAATTGAACAGCAAAATAGGTTTTTAGCCTAGCATTGACTTAATCACTAATTTTGTATTTTAGAGATGCTCTTAGTGATCTTGCATTACATTTTTTGAACAAAATGAAGATTATGGTGATTAAGGATATTGAAAGAGAAGACATTGAATTCATTTGTAAGGTAAAATATTAACATCTGTTTATTTAACATTATTTAACATTTGGGAAAAATGTCTGATAATCAAATAAATGTTGCCTTAATTTGTGGATTTGACTATTTCCAGACAATTGGAACCAAACCAGTTGCTCATATTGACCAATTCACTGCTGACATGCTGGGTTCTGCTGAGTTAGCTGAGGAGGTCAATTTAAATGGTTCTGGCAAACTGCTCAAGGTATTGTAATGAAGCTTCTATTGCTTTTATTTATTTTTTTCTTTTAACCCTTCAAATACTTAATTTAGAATTTGTTTATTAAAGATTACAGGCTGTGCCAGCCCTGGAAAAACAGTTACAATTGTTGTTCGTGGCTCTAATAAACTGGTGATAGAAGAAGCTGAGCGCTCCATTCATGATGCCCTATGTGTTATTCGCTGTTTAGTGAAGAAGAGGTAATGTAAATGCCATGTTATTAAGCAACATTTTGAACATTAAAAGTTCTATATTTTAACTATTTTTAAGGTATAAGTAAATTATTAAAAATAAATTCCTGATGGATAAAATAAGCTAAAAACGTATTTGTGAATTTCAGAGCTCTTATTGCAGGAGGTGGTGCTCCAGAAATAGAGTTGGCCCTACGATTAACTGAGTATTCACGAACATTGAGTGGTATGGAATCCTACTGCGTTCGTGCTTTTGCAGATGCTATGGAGGTCATTCCATCTACACTAGCTGAAAACGCTGGCCTGAATCCCATTTCTACAGTAACAGAACTACGAAACCGGCATGCTCAAGGAGAAAAAACTACAGGCATTAACGTCCGAAAGGTAATAATTTAATCTTTAGTTATTGCAGAGAATTTTGGTTAATTTAAAATTAAAAGCATTATAATCATCTCTTGAATGAAAAACTTTATAATTAAAAGTAGTTTAATCTTATATTTAAATATCAGACCTGCAAGTTAATGTATGCCATTGAGTTAACAAGGAAGATGATGCCTTACTCGGAAGTATTCATTAAATCTGGCACTTGTTGAGTGTGGCTTTTAGCAAGTTACTTAGTATGTTCTTTAGTTTCCTCAGTTGTAAAAACAAGGATAATTAATAGTTCCCTTGTAGGCCTGTTGGCAAGGATTAAATGCATTACTAACTAGAAAGCTCTTAGATGAGTGCTTGACATATAGTAAACACTTTGTAAATATTAACCATTGCCCCTGTTGTGAACACCAGCTCGTGTAGTTATGTAGGGTAAACACGCAGAAAGTAGTAATGTTCCCTTTTTTATTAATGTTTTTTATGAAGATAAATAATACATGATGGAAAACTGACAGTCCAAGATAGCATTTTTTAAATGGCACAGAACTTCAAAAGAAGGCACTACTTGGTTAGGGAAAGCTTTACGAAGATGTAACTTTGGTTGGTAGAGGATGAAGAAATTTGAGATGGGGAAGCAATGGTTTATAGGTGAGAAGGACCAAGAGATTACGCACGTGTGTAGAACAGGGGTTGTATGTTAGTGATATAGTGGACTTTAAAGTTGGAAGGATCAGATAGATGCTGTAATGAAGAGACCCCTTGATTACTAAGGCAGACATTTTTTTTTCCTTTCCAGTAGTAGTAATTCACAAAAGTCTTTTTAAGCAAGAAGCTAAGATGATGCATATTTTAAGGAGGGATGACTGGAGACAGGGGTGCCTGTTACGCCCATCAGCAGTAATCCTGAAATAAAGGGGACTAGGATAGTGTAATGAACTATTTAGGTGGGAAATAAGAGAGATGTAAAGGAAGACTGCATCAGACTTGGTCTAATTCAGAATTAAAATTCAGAGATGATTTAAGCATTAAAGATGTCATAACTTTTAAATACTGTATTATAATCATCTACCTAGTTTTGCCAGTATATTGTAAATAAATACATAGAAGTTGTTTTGGATTTAGGTTTGGGGGGATCCAGCATTAATTCAGGTTTTCCAAATTTTAATTGAAATACAACCTACAGTGTAGAGGAGAGCTTAGTAAAGTATCTTACTCTAATGTGCCTAGACCAACGGAAAACTAGATTGGAAATGGTCTAGAGGCACACTGGTGACAATGTTGTTGTTGTATGTAATTACAAATACTGAAAGCAACTTGTGCTGATTTACAGGGCGGCATTTCCAACATTTTGGAGGAACTGGTTGTCCAGCCTCTCTTGGTTTCAGTGAGTGCTTTGACCCTAGCAACTGAAACTGTTCGGAGCATTCTGAAAATTGATGATGTGGTAAGTATATGTAGATTGCAAATTCTCTATAAGATCAAAAAGGCATATATCTTTGAAGGTTTTTATTTTCGATAAATGTTTGGATATTAAGTTCATATTTACGGTTTTATCTCATCTGTAAAAATGGAGGGAATTTGATTAATTACCTTAAAACATCTTCCCACCTTAAAATTGTATCATCACAGGTTTTGAAACCTAAGTTTTTTCTCTTATCAGGTAAACACGCGATAATCTGGATAACTGGTTGACTGGCATCATAATGGCCACCAGTACTTCGGCTCCAGTGGAAGATGATTGCCTTGGTGGTCCTTATTATTTGGAAGATTGTTTCCTCTATCAATTCCTGAGCTTGGTCTTCCAGTTGACATTTGTTTGAAATTGTATTGAAACAATTTAATGAAAATATTAAATACTTGGTTTGAAAAGGCAGATTAATTTATCTCCTCCCCAACATTCTTTTATTTCTGATTCTTTTGAAAAACTTAGAAGCAGGGAAGAAATTAGTTTATTTTTACATGTTGACTGACTTATAGATTAATCCTGGGGATTTTCCTGACTTTTTACTCTACATAGGCATTTTATCCATTTGATTTCTGTTCATTTTCTTTTTTTAACAAGTATTTAGCAGAAAAAGTGGCCCAATATAAATGTCCATTGGCATAAAAACTATCAAAGTGTAAGATATATGCTGTTTTAAAAGTTATTGGTACACAAAGATACAAAGTGAAAAATGAAAGCCTCCCTAATCTTACTATGCTAATCCCTCTCCCCAATAATAACCCTTGCTGTGTGTTAATTAGATTCCTTCTACAAATAAATATGTAGCAAATCTTGTACAAAAGGGCTTAACTAATACATCTCATTTCAGTGGGTTTAAACATCTATTCTAGACATATTGCAGCTAGTGATCTTTTTAAACATCTTAAATGTTCCCTTTTAAAAGCTTTCATGCCTTTGGATAAAGGCCAGACCTTTAAGGTGGACCACAAGTTTGGTCTACACAATCTGGTACTTTACCTACCATTTCTCCTCTTGGTTATTTCACAAGGAATGTGATGAAAGCAGTTGGGCCTCTCCTTAGAATTGCGGATAAATAATTTCAGCCAACCAGTCTGAATCTCCTTTTCAATCTATCACAGAACTCAGGTAGTTAATTTGGTAGTGTAAGTCTAATATTTTTAGATATGGATTTGTGTGTTGTCTGGAATTTAGTAGTTCAGTTTGTTCCTCATTTCAATGGATTATTGAGAGTTTATGTACAATATGCTAATTCTAGCTGTCATAAAACAATTGTCATGTATATCCTAAAATCTTTGAAGTCAAATACTTCTCATCCATATTATTTATATTGAATCATGTATCAGTTACTCAGCACACGTAGGTTTTTTTGTGTGTGGATTTTGGTTTTTTAAGAGAAAGGATTTTTGTTGCCCGGGTTGGAGTGTAGTGGCTATTCATTGGTGCAATCATAGCGTGCTACAGCCTCAAACTTCTAGGCTCAAGTCTTCTGGCCCCAGCCTCTCAAGTATCTGGGACTACAGGTGCATGCTACTGAGCCTGGCTGGCAGCACAAGGTTTTTATGTCTTACACTACACCTAAATGTACAAATAGTTTATGTAACAAAATTCCTAAAGAGAACTCTTCTAAGCTAAATATTTCCTATTCATTTGTTCTGTTACATTTGCTTTGGTGTAAATTAAATTGGCCTGGTGTTGTGGATCACGCCTATAATCCTACCACCCTGGGAAGCCAAGGCAGGAAGATTGGTTGAGGCCAGGAGTTCGAAATGAACCTGAGCAAGAATGAGACCCCATCTCTACAAAAAAAAAAAAAAAACAGAAAAATTAGCCAGGCATGATGGCACACCTGTAGTCTCAGCTACTAGGGAGGCTGAGGCAGGAGAATGGCTTGAGCAAAGGAGTTTGAGGTTGCAGTGAACTATTATGACACCACTGCACTCGATCTAGCCGGGGTGTCAGAGTGAGACTGTGTCTCAAAAAATTACTTTTACCATGTAGTTGACTTGGGTTTTACAACAGTTTACGATATAATCAAAGTCAGCTCTATTTTAAGGAATGGAAGAGCAAATGAGAAAGCTCTCAAAGGAGAAATTTGATACAGTTACGTAACTCTAAAACACTGAAGGATTCCCATTGAACATTTAAAGGGTATGCTTTTAATTAGTAATAAAAAGGGATATGACCATACCCTAAGGGGCAAAGATTTTGTATGCTTGTTTTTTTCTGGATTGCTATTTATGCTTCACCTTCAACTTTCTATTATGAAAAATTTCAAATATATAGGAAAGTTTTTAGAACAGTATGAACAATTGTATACCCTCCACCTAGATTTAATTATTGACATTTTGCCATACAGTCGGTTCTGTAACACGTGTTTTGTGTGTTCTTAGAATGACTCAGCTCAGTGCATTCTGTTCACCTGTTTGTTCTGAGGAAGTCACGTAAGTACATAAAAGCCACCACAGTATGCAAAATTGCACGATAGAAACCACAGGACTTGGGGGGAAGCATGGTTAGAAGCACAGCACAAAAACTTAAGCAACAGAAAAGAAACCTAATGAAAACAATAACAGTTTTACACATTAAATGATTAAATATATAAAATATAGCACCTTACCTTGAAAACAAACCGTAAAGCCTGCTTGTGGAAATGTTAGGAGGGTTGCACCTAACGTTACTATGAAGTGGTAGGAGGGTTATCTGAAACATGACAAGGTAACACCATGTGTGGGTGGGTGTGGCTCATAACAATGGATCGGTGTATCTACGTGTTTTGAGTTGTATGTGTTTTGTGTGTACTTAGTATGATTCAGCTGAGTGCATTCTGTTCACCTGTTCTGAGGAAATCACATAAGCAAATGTGAAGTTAGCATTTTGCTCAAATAGTTCACTAATAGCTGTTTTGGAACAAATTCATGTTTTCAAAACAAGCATTGTAGCTTAACTAATTCACTTTTGAATCATTTGAAAGTAAGTTGTAGACTTAAACTTTGTAAGTATTCAAATAAGGACATTTTCATGTAAAAACAGTTTTGTAATGTCTGATACCCAATTTTTTTTTTTTTTTTTTTTTTTTGAGACAGAGTCTTGCTCTGTTGCTGAGGCTAGAGTGCAGTGGCATGATCATAGCTTGCTGCAACCTCAAACTCCAGGGCTCAAGCCATCCTCCTGCCTCAGTCTCCTAAAGAGCTGGGAATATAGGCACATACCACCATGCCCAGCTAATTTTTCTATTTTTTTGTAGAGACGGGGTCTCGCTTTTGTTCAGGTTGGTCGTGACCTCCTGATCATCCCGCCTTGGGTCCCAGAGTGCTAGAATTACAGGCGTGAGCCACCTCGCCTGGTCCTTTATTCAGGCTTTGCTAACTGTCCCCAGAATGTCTGTCTTGTGTTTTAAACCAACATCCATTTGGTGTTTACACATTGCATTTAGTTGTTGTGTCTTACCAGTCTCTGATTTACACTCAGGAACTTCAACTTTTTTTTTAAAAGAATCCAAGCCTATTGTCTATCTCTTATCTGGATTTCATCTTATGTAACTTGCTCCTCTGTTTCCCATAAAATCAAAAATTAGCTCTAAAGAGGTTGTAGACTTTTGGCAAGAATATTTCATAGGAGATGATGTATGTGTTGTAGTACACCTGCCTTAAGGTGCTCCAGAGAAACAGTAGGATATAGAGAAATATCTCTGGAAAGATTTATTGAGTTGCAGGTCATACAACTATAGAGACCAAGAAGTCCCATAATCTGCCATGTGCAAACTGGAGACTTAGGAAAGTTGATGTAGTTCAAAGGCCTGAAAGCCAGAGAGATGATGGTGTACATTCTAGTAAGGTCGGAAGGCCTGAGAATTAGGAGTTCAGAGGGTAGGTCTGTGTCCCAGTTCAGCAGAGAATGAATTCAACTTTCCCCTGCTTGCTTCTTTTAAGGCTCTCAACAGATTGGAGGATGCCCACCAACATGGAGGCGGGAGGCTATTCTCTTTGCTTTACTCAGTCCACCAATTCAAATGTTAAGCTTTTCCGGAAACCCTCAGACACTCCCTCTCCCACCAATTTTTTTTAAAACAATGTCCCTGTTGCCTAGGCTGGAGTACAGTGATGGGATCATATCTCATGGAGACCTTGAACTCCTGGGCTCAAGTGCTCATTGTGCCTCAGCCTCCCGAGTAGCTGGGGTACAGGTGCACACCACCATGCCCAGCTATTTTTCATAGAGACCAGGTCTCACCATGTTGTCCAGACTTATATCAAATGTCTGAGCTCAAGCAATCTTCCTACCTTGGCCTCCCAAAGTGCTGGGATTACAGGTGTGAGCTACTGCATCTGGTTAAGTTGGACATTTAAACTTATGAAACTAATGGGGAAAATGTTAATAATGCAGAGTAAGCTTTAAAATGTCTGTAGCCTTTACATTGTGAATAGCAGAAAAAATTAAGGAAAATTCTTCCAGTATTAGAAAAATATTAATATTTAAGCAAAGAAGGTGCTCACAACATTGAAATTCTGACATCTTGGATGTTTCATTTAATCATAAATATCAACCAACAATCATGTTGGAACTACGTTATTTAATTGCAACCATAGGTTGACAACAAAAACCAATATAAGTATTCTGGGAAAATCAATCCTGTAAAAGGAATTTACAGGAAAGAGTATTCCATTATTTATAAGCCGTGCTATAATCCTTTATATCTGTAAATCTTAGAGGCTTAATCTCTCTCTCACACACACTCTACCCCAGAGAGCCAGTGGTTGACCATTTACCAGCACACCACTGGCTGACAGCCTCCAGCCACAGCACCTTTAGGATCCTCCACAGTGTTCCATCTGAGAACATGCTCTTCCCAGGAACACTAGCCAGTGACTGAGATGGCAGGGCCAGTACGATCTGGCCATTTCTGCTCATTACAGAATTCCTCTAGAACAATCTTTGTGCTGGAGCTCTCTTGAGCTGGCTGAGACTTTTTCAGAGCTACACTGTAGTTTGAACCTCCTCTACCCAATTTTCCTTCCCCCCCTTTTGTAAGGTGTCCAACTGTATCTTGACCTGAGGCCTTTCCTACTTCTCTGTCTTTATCTTTCACCAGAATTTCCCCCAATAAATCTCTTGCACTTTTAACTCCTTCTTGGTGTTAGCTTCCTGGAGGACCCAAACTGACAGCCAAAAAAAAAAAAAAAGGACAACCCAAATCCAAACATCCATCAACAGATGAATAAACAAATGGAGATAATGTTAATAGTGCATATTTACAGATTAAATTTAGAGTACACCTTGTCTGTAACCATTACATCATGAATAGCACAAGAAATTGAGGAAAATTCTTCCAATATTGGGAAACTAGTATGCTTCTGCAGAGAATACTATTCAGGAATTGAAGAGACCACGAATATGCAACAACATGGATGAATCTCAAAAAAACAAAAACCCAGTATGCTGAGCAAAAGAAGCAGAGAGCAAAAAGAGTACACATTGTAATATTCCATTTATATGAAGTTCTAGAATAGTCTAGGAGATAGACTGGAGAATAGACTGGGATGGGCCACAAGGGATCTTTGTGGGGTGGGATGATGAAAATGTTTTATATCTTAATAGGGGTATGATTTTATGGGTGTTAACATTTGTCAGAATTCATCTAACTATACATTTAACATATTTCATTGTATATATGATACATTGCAATACAATACAAAAGTGCAAAAACAGTTCTTATGATGTAAGATCTTTCTTGTAGATCTATTTCTGCTCTGTATACTTTGAGGCTATGTTATTAGATGGCTGCAAATTTAGACTATTGCTGATCAACTGAAACTTTTGTGCTCTTCTACATTAAACACACATGTCCTCCACACGCATTTTATTATTTTAATTTTCCATTAGCAGTGCTTTATAGCATGTGGACCTGGCTTGCTGTTTTGGGGTCAGGCTTGTACCAAATACCAAGAGAGGCACGTGCAGCCACAGAAAGAGTTGCATGTGACTGACTGAAGTTGCTACCCTGGTCACTTGTCCGTACACACCTCATGGGCTTCCAGCTCTGGCTTCTGCTCAGAACCCAGCCAGCACTTGTTTCAGCGTGCGAAACAAATGCTCAGACAAAACAAAGAGCAGCCTGAAGCAGGTGGGGAGAGGAGGATTTTGCAGGTGCTCATACTCCAGACAGGCGAAGAAGGAAGGTTTGGTAAGAAGGGCTCAGATCTAAGCTCTTAGCTCTAAGCTAAGAGTCGATTCTAGACGACGCGCGCCACATAAGAGGAAAATACTGTAACTTTATGCAGTGATGGCTGGTTGCAGGGCCCGGGCCGGGAGGAGGCTAAAAGGGAGCGTCAGCCTTGGCCTCAGGAAGTAGGGGCTTAGGTGCGGATGCCTGAGACTGCATCACGTCTGCTATTTTGCGGCTCAGCCTCTCCTACCTACAGCCACGTGGTGCAGAAGGCAGGAGCCATTTGAAGCACCCAAATCCCAGATAGGAAGAGATGATGGGGGTGAGGTGAAGATGGCTGTGTCTGTTGTCACTTTTGGGCACTCCCACGCAGATGAACCCAAAGCAAACGCGAGGCTCCCGCTACCTGCGTTGTCACTCGCTAGTGGGAGGGCCAGGCGCCACCCAACTCTGGGCTTTTATTGGTCAGGTCAAGAAAACCGCGAGAGGGACAACTAGCGGTCTTCTTCTGATTGGTCGATTCCTGCTAGCTCTGAAGTCAATCAGAGTAGAATGTACCACTCTCCTTCCTATTCCGGCTCCCAGGGGAGCCATGTTAGGTAGCCGGAGGCAAAGCGCACACAATTCTGAGACCGCCACACTGCAGCCCCTACTTTCCTCCGTCTCCTCCTAACATGTTACTTCAGTTAATAAAAATGTGCTCTTCACAAAACGAGTTATCTCATTAATATAATGTACAGACCGCTAGACGCAAAGAATAGGTGCCCCGTTCAGCCTGCCAACCTTCTAAACCTGCAAACACTGAATAGCGACTCCCACTCTCTAGTAAGCGCCCGACTCTCTTGCAGCGTACGAGGATTTTGTGTGAGTTTTGGTCCCTCGCGGCCTCTGTAGCGTCCCTAGTTACCGCGCCCCTAGTAACCACCCATCTCAAGCAAGGAGCCGCCAGGTCGCCAGAGGCCGCGCCGGCTTACCCGCCCCGGGCCAGCGCGGGCGCTCAGGCCTCGGAGGCGGGGTAATGGCCGCTTCCGACCCAACGGCGAGGCTCACGGCCTCCAGTCTCCATACCGTGGTCAATCTCAACACTGGAGCGCGGGTCGCCCAGTACGAACGCGAAGACCCCTTACAGGCCCTGGCGACGGCGGCGGCGATCTTGGACGAAGATGAGGAGGCGAATAGGGTGCAGCCCGCGGGGACGTCGGTAATGCCGGGGCGGGACGTGGGCTGGGACCTGGCGCGGGCTGGGAGCAGGCTGGGGAACGTGGTGCCCTGTGCAGATACTCCCTACTGGGTGATTGTGGCCTACCACCTTCTCTCTGCCCCCACGGGAAATACTGAAGGTGTTGAAAAGTATTTTAATTTCCACCAAAGAGATTTTTGTAAAAATTTCTTGCACAGCATTTATATTACTCTATTTCTAGAGAGTGCAAAGTATAGAATTTTGCTCCCTACTCTTCAGCATCTGTTGGGAATGGATATTTCCTTTTATTTATTTATTTTTTTTACTTGAGAAAAACCGATCTACCCCACAGTGGATAACCCATAAAAATTCAGGTGAATCAGCTGTGCTGTCAGATTTGTTATCACCTTAAGGTCTTTGTTATAAGCAGATCTCAACACAATACCGTACAGGTGGGTGTTTAAAACCATCAAGAGTTGATCGGACACAGATGTATATAGATAAGTATCTAGAGAAGCAAATTAGTGACGTTTCAGTGTTTTTTAAACAGCTCTACAGAGTGGAGTGACACAGCCTTTTCACTGATCAATTTTCAGTGTCAAATGTGTTGTGGACACATGTCCACCAGGTGGAGGGCAGAGTCTGCCATCTCTATTTACTTGAAAGACGGCAACCTTGATTTGAAACTAGCAATCTGCAGACATAAACCTCCTTATCTCCAGTTAAACTTTCTTAATACCATATGTCCAAAGCTTTTCAGATACAAAACATTATGGTTTAGGGCTAATTGAAATCACTGGATATTTTGGAATTCTAATCTCTTTAATCTACACTAAAATTATTAGTGAGAAAATTTGTAGCAACACCTTTTATGGCCAATATTTCACCAACAGACAAATGACTTAATGTTATCCAGAGTAAGGCAGATGGAGACATTGAACATTAACGAGAGTCAGAGTCCTAGGGCCAGTTTTGTTCATGATAAAGCTACTCCTCAACACAATTTGCAGTAGGCAACAAAAGATGCAAAGTGATGGAGGAAAAAGATTTGAATGGAGGAAAAGGATTTGGAGTCCTATATTGGATCCATTCTCTGCCATTGCTAGGTGATGTTAGGATGTAACTTCCTTATATCTCAGTTTCCTTACTTGTAAAGGAACTTTAATAATTTTCTTTCTTTCCCATCTTACCTGGCTGTTATGGGAACCAAATGAGAGAATGTGTGTCTCAACTAAAGAGCAATTTATATAAATTAGTAATAATTATAAAAACTGCTAGTGGGACTGTCATTTGAGCTACTTCCCCAAAGATTAAATTCCACTTTGGCTTGCTTTGGTAGAAGAGTCAGTCATTTCTATAATTGGAGTTATATTAATATTTCCAGAGTGCCTGTTAAATAGCAAATTTGTATTAGAAACTGTTATTATCTTCAGGGAGATCAGTTTATACAATGAGCTAATTTCAAATGGACAGGATCCTACAAAAAACACAAGGAAGCTAAGTGTTATGGGTTTGAGACTGTTCTGAGACCAACACACAGGAAGAATCCAAAAGGAAACCCTGAGTGAGCTGCCATCATTGGCCTGATAGCAGGAGAGCACTGGGTCTGGGGAAGAAGCACTGAAGAGGCAGGAAAGAGTATGCAGAAGCCAGACTTTGCTTTCTTCACAGGTTGGCTTGGGTTTCCAACTTGATTTTTAAAGGTTATTTTGTCTCAACTTTATCATCTGTAAAATGTTGTAAACTCCAATACTGTACCCACCACACAAGACTGATTAGAGAACCAACTATCACAATAGGCCTCTTTCAGTCCTTAGTTTTGGCAAAACCAGACCACCCATCCCACCCCATGTCTGTACCATTCCACACACACCTTCCCTGCCCTCCAGCACAAACACACACATTGCAGGATTCTCTGCCCTTACTGGGCACTGATGCATGTTCCTTGAGTCTAGCCTTAGTTGGAGATATACTTCACAGAACTTGTTATGTGACTGATGATGACATGGGTAAAACAATATTCTATAATTCATAGTTTAAAATTTTCACTGAATATCCTAATGGGGCAACCTTCTCTTTTTCAACAAGTATCGAACATTTATTAAGTGCTGGTCACTGATTATTCAGTGGTGAATGAAACAGGCATAGCTCACACTCTCACAGAGCTTCCAGGCTGGTGAGGGAAGAGAGACAAAAACTAAACAGTCAAATGACTGTACAATGGGAAATGTTGGGAAAGAAATGAACAGGCTGCTATGATTAAAAAAAGGAATGGGAGGGAACCTACTTAAATGAGTTGTTAACATTTAGGTCCATGCCTGAGGTCCATGGATGAGAAAGAACAGCCATTTAAAAAGTGGAAATGGGAAGAGCATTCCAGGCAGAGGAAACAACATATGCAGAGGCCCGAAGGCATGAAGCTCTTTGAGTGATCAAGGATCTGAAGGAAAGCCAGCAGAACTGGAAAGGAGAGAGGGAGAGTGGGAGGAGATGAGATTAGGGAGGTGAGCAGGGCCTGACCATTCAGGGCCTTGTAGACCAAGGTAAGGAGTTTAGGTTTTATTGCCTGTCTAGTGTGAGGTCCTTGAAGGCTTTTAAGAGATAAGATATGTTCCTATTTACATTTTTAAAAAGATCACTGTGATGGGTTTATGGAGAATGATTGGAAGGTTTAACAAAGCAGAAGTTAGGAGACTGGTTAGGAGGCTGTTGCAGTAATTCAGGTTCAGAGGCAATGGATTTAAGAGTCCAAGGGTGACAGCAAGAAACAGACATTTCTCTAGAATGGATAGGACTTACTGTTGGATTGGATGTGAGGGCCGAGGAAGAAGAGGAAGAAAGCAGGGATGCTTGTTCCCAGGTTTCCAAGTGGAACAGCTACATGGAAGGTAATGCCGTTTACTGAATTGGGTACAACTAGGGGAGGAATTAAGGTTTCAGTTTGAACATGGTAAATTTAAGATGCCTGTGAAACCCCCAAGTGGAAATGTCTAGGAAGATGTTGAGCCTATGAAACTGGAGACCTCTGGGGTCCGGGCTGGAGCATTTCTAAAACAGCAGGAATGGATGAGATCACCTAGGGAGTGAGTACAAAGAAAGGAGAAGGCTCCTTAGTACAGAGCTCCTAAGAACCTCAGCATTCAACAGTCAGGTTCAATATCAGGAGAAAAGGGGACAAAGAGATGAACGAGCAGCCACTGTGGTAGGAGGAATATCACAAGAATGTAGAGGTCTCACATTGATTGTTTTTAACGATGAAAGAAAGAGGGGACATTTCATCCCTAAACCCGGGGGAAAGGAGAAAAGGGGAAAAAGGAATAGTTACATAGATAGGAAGATGAGGGAACTTCCCTCTGATGGCTTCTGTTTTCTCAAAGAAATGAGTTATGAGTGGGTAGTTGGGAGGGTGCAGGTGGGAGCTGTTACAGGAGCAAGGGAAGGTGGCACAGAGCGGGGCAGTGGGAGAGCCCTCCTCCAGAAGGAACACGGAGGAGCCGGCAGGCCAAGTGTCTGTTAGCCATTGTTCAGTGTTTCATTTAATATTAATATTCACAAAACATTCTTTTCTTTTTTAAAAAAGTTACATTTCAATTATGACAATAATACATGAACACATTCTCCTTTTAAAATATCAAATGTTACATATGAGGTATAGGCCCTTTTAACACCTCTCCCCTAAAAAAAGAAAATCTGGGTACTCACTCTCTCCACATTGGTAGCCACTGTTTTGAAATTGATATGTATTCTATTCTTCTGGGCTTTTTTGTGTCTCCTACATATATAATATTTAAATATATGGCAGTACACTATAAATATAGATATATAGTTCTGCAACTTGCTTTTATCTTTTATCATTTATTGGCGGTTTACCCATGTTGGTATATATAGATATGCCTCATTCCTTACAAATCCTTTCCAATGAAAAGCATTTTTTTACATAAAAATTCCAGAATTGCAGATGAAACTATATAGACTACAATGCAAACAATCTTCATGGGTGCTGAGTACTAATGAAGCAACAGGTGCTGGAAGGATTCATCATCTAAATAGGTCAAGCCAGTCTAGGGAAGATTATGCTCTTATCTAGTAGCTGCATTTACAACTGAAAGGAGAGAGTACTGTTTTAGGCTCTTGGAAAAATAATGTCTATGGCTTAGGTTATTTGATATAGTAAATGTTTTTTGAAGGGAGACAATTAAAGATGAAATTAGAATTGGAAGTCACTTATTAGCTATTCATCAGTTTTAGGTAAAACACCGTGAGATCAGTATTAAGCTGCAAATGAAACGGATACCGTGCAAGATCAGCGCATACGTATAATTTATCAGACCTGCCACGTCTCTTCAGAAGCTACTCATCCTTCTATATCTTTTTCAAACAATTCTTCCCGTTCCAAATAAATTTGATCCTTTTTGTGTAAATGATTACTATAAAATTCTTTAAGAGATACTCTAAAAGAATGAATGGGAGCATATAGATGCTTTTGCCTAAAAACAATTCTTTGGAATACCCTCTCTGTTTTAATTATAGATTTTGGAACATAGGCCTTTTTCTTAATACTCAGTAGAATATGGCTTTTTAGAGCAGCCAATTTTTTTTTTTTCATAATTCAATCCTTTATGAAGGAGTATCTATTCTCTTCCCTTGGTGAAAATTTGTATTTTTTTAACATACATTCATTTGTTCAACAAATATTTATTGAACATCTGTCATTGGCCAGTTACTCTTCTAGACACTAAGGATACAACATTGAACAAAACAGACAAATCCTTGCCCTTATATTGCTTACTTTTTGGTAGGACAGACATATGATACACAAATAAGTAAAGATACATAGAAGGTCAGTTGGTGGTGAATACTTTTGGGAAAAATAAAGCAGAAAAGGGGGGCTGACAGTGAGTTGGGGGGAGGAATTGTAATTTCAAATTGTAGTTAGTGAAGACCTTGTGGAGAAGATGACATTTGAGTAAACATCTGAAGCAGTGAGCGAGTGGGCCGTATGGAGATCTGGAGGAAGAGCATCCGAGGGAGAGGGAACAGCATTCTGCTGATTCTTCGGGTACTGGAAAAAACTGCAAACTGGATTCAGACACTGTGGCTAAAACAAACTGCTGCTGCCCAGATGAAGAACCATTGCTGGGCTGTTGCGAGAAGACAGGAAGTGGGCAGCCTTCATGCCAGGTCTCCAGACATGTTCACCCACCTGTTTCCTAGACTTCTCCCTCTGCCCTGCTACCCCCTCAAACTCAACATGTCTAAGAGAGCTTAGTTTCCTTTCCCTAAAATGCTCTCCTCTCCTGTCTGTGTTTCCTATATTGATAAATGGCAGCACCGTTGTCTGCGCAGACATCATTCCAAACAGAAAATGAGTCTTTTCAGTTCCTTGTCCCCAATCCAGGCCATTATTGAGTTGGTGATTCTGTTTTCCACATCTCTCAAGACAGCCTCCTTGCTTTTGTCCTTGGTACTACTTCCTTTATTCTGCCCTTAGTACCTCTAACCCAGACCTTTGCAGCAGCCCACTAACTGCTACCAGCCTCGCCTTCCTTTACTCTACCCTGCTTGCTACCAGAGGAATCCTTCTGACCGTTACTGACATGTCACTCCCCTGCTTCACATTGTTCAAGGCTCCTGTTGCTTGTAGCCTGGCCACCCAGGCTCTTGGCTGGGACTCTTGCCTTTTTCATCTGGTTTCCCACTCCTCTGTGTACATATGCCCTGTTCCCCACTCCCATTCAGAACTATTTACTGTCCTCCTAAGCCCACATGCCTGTTCCTGCCTCTTGTAGCTAAAAAGCCTTCCCTACCCTTGGGAGGAGCAAGGTATGTCTTTGGAGCCTAACAGACTTGGGATTGAATCCCAGCTCTGCTGCATACCAGCTGTGTGACTGCAGGCAGGTCACCTAACTCTTCTGAGCCTCAGTTTCCTCATCAAGAAAAAGCACCTGCCTTTTGAGTTGTCATGAAGTAACATATGATGAATGTTCTAGCACTGTGCCTCAGATTTCTTTGTTCCTTTTTTACTGCTCCCCTGATCTGGCAAACTTTGTCATCATCCCTCTTTATGTCTCCAGTCTGGCTCACCTCTGTGAATTCTGCCTCTTGGTGTCATAGTCTGATCTTGTGACCTATATGGTCACAAGTCTGTCTCCCTGCTCACCTGGAAGCAGCCCATGGGCTGGAATCAAGAGTTCTGTTTCATTCTAAATCAGCTGTCAATTATTTATGTACGTGTCCTCTCCTAAACCAGCTGGAAGCTTCTCGAAGGTGAAGTTTTTAATCTGATTTGTATCTTTTAGCAGCAAGCTAAATGCTGGATGTCCCCCAAATATTTGATGAATGAGGAAATTAACAAAGTACTCATCCCACAGATAAGGTAGTAATGGTGAGGAGCACATACAGAAATACCAGAAGATATCAAAGAATTCTTTTAATTGAGTTGTCTGACATACATAAAGCAGTTCTCTGATTCATAGATTTGTTGGTAGCAAATCTGTGCATATCAGTTCTATTGAAGACTTATTTTCTTTCATTTGTTTTCTCTCAGTTACTCCAAGTAGTATAACACTGGCCTCTTGTGTACTGATTTTAGCCCGTTTAAAAAAATACCATATTTATAACTATTATATATAATTGACTCTCCTGAATTTTTCTTTGGGAGGAACTAAACAGATTTATTTTCTAGAGTCTTAAAAGATTGGAGCTATAATTTTCTGTAGCAAATTTTCAAAAAAAATTTTGAATCTGTTCCAGGCAGTAGGCTCAATGTAAAACCATGGTTGGCAGGCTTTTATGCATTATCATAAATAATTTCTACTGTTTCTCAACTGAGATCATATTAAAATTTTTACGTTCATGGAGAAAATGAGGTTTTATCTCTTTAGTTGCTTCAGTTGAAAGAACTGAAAGGTATGTAAAAGGAGTGAGGGGAAAAGTCCAGTCAGATCTTTCTAGGCATGACCTTTATATAGAATAACTACTACCTTCTTGTTCTGTTGTCACTCCCAGAGTCCCTGTCACCCCTGGGAGCTACTGCTTTTGTGCCACAGGAGCAGCTGTTGTGAAAGTCCTTCTCACCGTCTCCCATGCCTTCTTACTCCTTCCTGAGGTCCCACCCCATGGTGGGAGGGCTTCTCCGGGGCACCTTGATAAGCCCCTGAGAACCTTGTCCCTGCCCCATGCCCTCCTCCGTCCCTGCCCGTCTCTCCCCTGGCACATCCCTGGACCATACTCAGGAGCCCAGCTGAAGCGAAGGCTTGGGCTGTGGTTGCTTGGTTTGCAGGAGAAACTGTGTTCCTCTGCGTTGCAATTAAAACTTAAAACTCAGAAGGAGGCTCCTTATAGAAACCCTTTGTAAAGGGTGATTCTATCCTATTATAGTATGATGATAATGGGTTAAATACCTTTTGTTGGTTAATCTGGGAACCTAGCCATCCTTTATCAAGTGTATTGAATGGCATTTATTTTCTGGCAGTTTTGTTTTGCTCTCTCTTGTTCTTAAAATGTAATTGGGGGGAAATGTACATAGCCCACAAGTAGCTTACAGCCTAACTAGGGGGACTCTCTAAGAAGCAGCATTTGGATCAGTGTCAGCTTAATTTGTTTTTCAATTCCAAACACCACATAACAGATTTTTCCCCCTCCCCACCAGGCTGAGTTTTACACCAACTTTTCTGGGGTGAATGAACATACACCAATAACCTATAAGAACTTTGTGAACTTTTCTGATATTTTCCAATCTAATGAAGAGTATTTCAGAAAATTAGAAGAACTGAAGGCTGCCCACATAGAAACTATGGCAAAATTAGAGAAAATGTACCAGGATAAATTAAATATAAAGGGAGTTCAGCCAGCGATCGTCAAGGAAGATGCTCTTAGTGACTCTTCTGGGTAAGTTTGTACTCAGTGTCATTTGTGGACTATAAAAATGTATACTAGAAAGTGCAGAACAAAGTTATTGCAGAATATTTTCTCTTAAATATTCCTTTGTACTCTTAAGTTCATCCCACAGAGGTGGGATTTTATTCAAAATGTTTAATGATTTGTCAGCTTACTAGGTGACCTCTTATTTTGAGGGTCATTTGATGGCCATTTTGGTCTCTTCTCTCTGACCTACCACTCATAGGACTGTAGAAATGTATCAAAATACTTAATCTGGGCCGTTTTAAATGATGACTATTAAAGTTTAATTTTAAAAGCTCTTTATAATATGTGGATTAACATGAGTTCATTAAAGATCTAGTACAAAGAGTTTAGCACTAGGAGACATGAACCTGATTTACGTTTTCAGAATAGTCTGCAGTTTCGAGACATTTTTTCTGTGAACTCACTCACTTTAAAACTTGGCAATTCGTCCACTCAGTCAGCACTGATGGCGTGTCTCCTGTGTGCCAGACCATGCCTGGGCACTGTCCCCAGTGCCTGAAAGCATCAAAAACAAGATGCTCTTAAGGGCTCAGAGATTAGCCAAGAGCCAAAAATAGCATTACAACGTCATGTACCAAGATGTAATAGAAACAGAGGAAGAAGCAGTTGATCATGCTAAGGTGTTGGTGGAGGGATGCAGGCAAGAATTTTCCCCAAAAGTGTCACATCCGAGTTCAGTCTTGAAGGAGGAATAAGAAGTGCTGCAGATGCGGGAAGCAAAGGGTGGCCTTCTAGGCAGCAGAAACCATATATGCAAAGGCAAGGAGACGTGAGAAATCATGGTGCGTGTGAGGAACTTCACAAAGTTGGTTATGACCTGAGAAATGTCAGGTGTGGTGGGTCACACGTTGGAGGCTGCAGTGAGCTCTGATCGCACCACTGCACTCCAGCCTAGATAACAGAGCAAGACCCTGTCTCTAAAAAATAAAAAGAAATAAAATAAAAAGAAGGGTGATTAAAAGTAGGGAGAGGTCCGAGGTAAGACTGAAAAGGTAGGCAGGAGCCAGTCTTAAAGGGCTTTACAATCTAGACTTGACTTTGTAGCAATGAGGAATCATTGAAAAGTTTCAAGCAGGAGAGTGACATGATTAGATACATGTTTTTTGTTTTTTGTTTTCTGTTTTTTCTGAGATGGAGTCTTACTTTGTTGCCTGGGCTAGAGTGCCTTGGCGTCAGCCTTGCTCACAGCAACCTCAAACTCCTGGGCCCAAGAGATCCTCCCGCCTCAGCCTCCCGAGTAGCTGGGACTACAGGCATGAGCCACCATGCCTGGCTAATTTTTTCTATTTTTAGTAGAGACGGGATCTCGCTTTTGCTCAGGAAGGTCTAGAACTCCTAACCTCAAGCGATCCTCCCACTTCAGCCTCGCAGAGCACTAGGATTATAGGCGTGAGCCACCATGTCCGGCCCAGGTATATGTTTTAGGATTATGACTCTGGAAAGAGAGGAGTAGAAGTTAGACACAAGGAGCCTCTGCCATCTCATGTTCCTCCCCCATACAATGAAGGAACCAAGCTAGATAATTTATAGGCATCTCCCAGCTCTATTCTAAATAAAAGTGATAATTTCTAAAAGTCCTATCCAGATTCTGCCTCTAACTTATTATACCTTGACCTTAGAAAATATTTAACTCTATCTTAATTTTTATATTTGGTCACATGCAATTGAAAGTGTAAGCTGATTATTTTTCTCACTTAGATCTGTATCAGAAAAGAACTCCTATCGCCCTGTCTCCTTAATGGCATCGCTTTCTGAGCCTGATTTAGGCCGGTCTTCCTCCTTGTCTATGTCTTTCTCTGAAGAGGAATTGCCCAACCTAGAAAAAGACTATCCTGGGAAAAATAGAGTGATGACCTTTGCTAAGGAGCTCATCAACAACATGTGGACAAACTTTTGTGTTGAAGATTACATTCAGTGTAAAAATACTAACTTCCAAGCACTTGAAAAAACAAGGAAGAAACCAAAAGAATGGGTGCCCACAATTACAGTACCTGAGCCTTTTCAAATGATGATTAGAGAACAGAAGAAAAAAGAAGAGGCCATGAAATCTAAATCAGATATTGAAATGGCACGTAAACTGCTCAAAAAACAAGAGGAAGATTCAGAGTGTAAGAAGAAATTCCGAGCCAATCCAGTTCCTGCATTTGTCTTTCTGCCCCTTTATCGTGATTTAGTCAAGCAAAAGGAAGAGCGGAGGCGGTCTCAGAAAGAGAAAAGCAAAGCAGCTCTTTTGGCCTCACAAAAGCCATTTAAATTTATTGAAAGGGAGGAACAGAAGCAAGCAGCCCAGGAAAAGCAGCTGAGAGACTTTTTTAAGTCTAAAAAGAAAACAAATCGATTTAAAGCCAGACCCTTACCTCGATCTATTTATGGTTCAACTACCAATGACAAGTTAAAAGAAGAAGAGCTCTGTGGAAACACTAGGGCATGGCTGAGAGCCCAAGAGCTTTCACAGAATTCGTCCCCTCTGCCTTCTAGGCCGGCTTGCCGCCTCAGGAGCCCCAAGGGTCCCGAACAGGCTGTAAAATCAAAGTGTAAACACAAGGTTAAGTGCTGGACTTCTGATTTTGAAGACCTTCCCGAGAGATATCAGAAACACCTCCCAGAACACAAGTGCCCAAAACTCTTAACAGTCTGTAAACCATTTGATCTTCGTGCATCTTCTCGTGCATCTACTAAAAGAGAGAAAATTTTGGCAGACATTAAAGCAGATGAAGAAAATTTAAAAGAAACACGTTGGCCTTATTTGTCTCCAAGGCGTAAGTCACCGGCAAGAAGTGCAAGTGCAAAGCCTTTGCCTTGTAGCTGCAACCCTCCAATGCCCACAGAATCTTCCAGAGGACGAGAACAAGCCATAAGGTAAATAACTAGGATGCAGTACTGACTGACTGGTTGCTAAACTGGTGTTTGCAGCTCTGTTGATTTTAGGTTGGTAAATTTGGAAATATTAAAAAATTATTATTGTATCTATAAAATATTTTACTATAATATATAAAATTTTGCCAGAGGGTAGTGTTCTAAGAAATGAATGTATTTTCCGTTTCATAAATCTTTGGGTATAGAAAAGGTTACAGTCAACCTTGATATGATTTCTAATTTCGCAGTCAAATCCTTCTCAAAAGGTTGCCTTTTTTCAACTTTTGAATTTATCCCGTTAAATCTTTGCTAAACAATGTTCTCATTGGCTTAAAGTGAATTAAGCCTTAGTTTGTTGCCCTCAGGAGATCACTTGAGGAAAAGAAAATGTTGGAAGAAGAGAGAAATCGGATCATAACTAAGCAGAAGCAAAGAATGAAAGAATTGCAGAAACTCCTGACAACCCGGGCTAAGGCTTATGACTCACATCAAAGTTTAGCTCAAATGTCTAAATCCAGAGTAAAATATCTCAGGTATCATGAAAGAATCCTGAATCTTCAGACCACTGGTTTTCAAACTTACTTTCTTTTTTTTTTTTTAAATCAGTAGATACCAAAATATGAGCAGATTGAGAATGGTATTAGTATTTTAGTTTTTGGATTCCAGTTATTACTTATACTCAGCACACATATACACACACCTCACCTCATGGTGAGAACCATGAAGCTGTGTTGAACAGAAACATTTTCTATTATGGCCATAGTTAATAGCTATAATCTGATTATCAGCATCTAATCTTTTTCTTTATATTATTTTTGATTGCACAATAAATACAGTATTGGAAAAAATCTTTTTATTTATTATTTTTTTAGTTAGGCACAGGACCAATGCAGAGAAAAATCTTGATTTGCATAGATAAAGCTTTTTTTTTAACAGCTTGCCATGTAATCTCAGAGTATTTTTCAATAATAAACAGGTATGTCAAAGAGCTTTGTTCTAAGGTATGCGTGAAATCTGATAGCACAAATTAACACATTGGGGTTAATTAACATCAATTATGTGATATGTTAATGTTTAGTAGTATGTGTTATATTTTTGTTATAGTTTCAATATAAAAAATAAAAATATTTGTAGAATCCCTAGAACCCCTTCACAGAACACTAGAGTTCTGCAGTACAAAGTTTGAAAACCAGTGTTCTAGATGTTACACATAAAAATGTTTAAGTAGGAAAATATCTCCCCCAAAGTCAGGTAAGTAATACGATTTCTTAATTTTTAATCTGCTTTGTAAGAACCAAAAGATATGTATTTGCTTTTCATTACAATGAATATTCCTATATAATACAGCATTAATTCATTGATAGAGGGAGCTTTATTTGATGAACTTGAGCAAAACATTCCTTAGAAATATACCATTTGCCCTTAGGAAGTAAACTAGCTTTTTCATAACACCAACTTGTGTATAATTAAGCATAATTATCATTTTAAAATATATTTTCTCTAATCCATAAGATCTTACTTTCTCAGTAGCTTTAGTATATCTGATTTGGAAAAAACAGCATAATTTAATTCATTATAGAATCTTGTCCAAAGAGTAAGTATGCTTATGGTAAATTAATGTCTTTTGGTTCCTGTTCCTCCTTTCTCCCTTGATATGTTCCTGTTGAATTATTAATAATTTTGCCACTAATCTTTAAGAGATGTCATTTTGGAGAAAAAAATAAGAGCAAGGTTGTCTCATTTTCAGAAGAAGTTCCTTAAAGAAAAGATATGTAGTTTGGACCAAAATTTTCTTGGTCTTATGCAGTTATAAATGAGATAAGACGGCCTTCATTCTTCTCTTCAGGCCAGTTTGAAGCCCCTGAATACATTATGCCTTGAGGATTTCAGAAGTCAAAGTATTCAAACTGTTCCCAGGGCATAAAATGTGTGTTTTCAAAACCTAGGATTTTTATTCTGCATTCCATAAGTAGTTACCAGTCTAGAAAAGGAATTGAAGTAAACTGTAAACTGCGCTTGTAATTTCTGATTTGTCATGTAAGCTAAATGTTACATGTGCAAGTTCTTATTTCTTAGATGACCTTTTAAAATCTCTTTCCTTTTATTTAATTTTAGAAAGAGTGAAAAGGAAAGGATGAGAGAATATCAACGAGAACTAGAAGAAAGAGAAGAAAAATTAAAAAACAGGCCACTACTATTTGAAAGAGTCGCTCAGGTTGTGTTTATTGGAATTTAAGAGCTATTATCAGCTTTTTGCCCCCACATCTTCAGCTCCTAAATTTACAGTCCATTTTTCTTATGTGTTATGTAATTATTGAGATATATTATTGTTGTCTGTGACAGCTTCATCAAATCAGCGAAGTAAGTAATTTTGCTTAAAATCTGAGCATTGAATCTTGTTGATGAGGCTTGATAAAGAGCACGCTGCTTATCCAGTCATTCTCAAAATAGTCATTTCACAACCTGCAGTTAACAGCTAGTCGTTTTTCAGTACCAATGTGATGAAATATTAAGATGAGGCTTCATAATATCATTTGGAGATCTTTGAAGAATTAAAAAAAATGAAAACGGCTATTGAATCAGATTTATGTTTTTTTTTTAAGTGAGTCTCTAATCCAATCTTCTCTGTAATTATTAAAAGGAGTAGCTTTCTATAGGAAAAACAAACTGGTGGACTCTGATTTTACTAAATTTACACTCAATTTTACAGCTGAGTAAAACTGGAGATTTGTCAATTTCAGGCCATCTTCTTTGTCCTCATAAGGGAGGGGTTTGTGTGGGTGACATGGCTTAACAACAGACAAAATCACTGGAGGTTACACGTGCTATGTTGTGAACTTCAAGCTGTTACAACTGGAGAGTAGACGGTTGGAGCAGGAGCACTTACCTGTGGCAGATGAGCATAGTTACGGGACTGTACTTGTCAGTTACTGTCGAGGTCAGTGGACGTGTGTGGTGGGTGAATATGCACATTATGGTCTCTCAAAGTTATGTCATCCTTTCACTTACTGATTTGAATATAATTTTATGTAATGCCTCTCATTTTAAGGGGTGGATTTCTTTCAACATCTCAGTTTCAACTTTAGAGAAAAAAATCATTTTAAGGTGTTCTGTATTATACAGCATAAAGCGATTGACATTTGGCTCAAAGATGTTATCTCCAGCTCTGAACTGCAAGATTTTATGTCCACTTCTCTAGTGATCTCTACCTAGATTTCCCATAGGCATCTTACATTCATTTTTACCCCCACCTCGATCCATCTCTTGATTTCCTACTTTGGTTGGGGACATAATTTAGATGACCGGGAGCCACTTTGCCTGCCCTTGACCTCCCCAACTTGTCATTGAGAGACTTGTCAAGTTTTCTTCCTTAGTAATTTTTGGATCTGCTCTTCTACCATCTGTGATGGTGAAATGCGAGATGAAACCTCTATTATTTTCTATCTGAATTATCATAATAGTTTGACTGGTCTTTCCACCTTGCTCTTTGCAAAGACATTCATTATATCTTCACCTTGCTATTACCATTCCCCTGCTAAAATGTTAACCCTGGGCAGGCAGTTAATAACCCTTGGTAATAGGAGCAATCATCCTTTCTCATTGATTTCATTCATTCTGATTTTCAATGAATGGTACCAAGGAGTCTTGTCATTAATTTCCCCAAACAATACCATAAGGTAGGTCTCCCTACATTACAGGTAAAGAAACTGAAGTTCAAAGAAGGTAGGTCACTCATAAGGTTTATGATTAGTAAATGGTAGAGCAAGGATTGAATCCCAAATTGATCTGCTTCCGAACACTCGACCCTAAGCTGTCCTGCTTCCTCCCAGAAAATAAAGCTACAGTTCTTGGCATGGTATACAGAATCCTCTGTGATCCCTGTTAAACTCTTTAGTCTATCTACCACTGCACTCACCCCGCCTCCTCCCCCCACGTATACCCTTTACGTTCAGGACTTTCCAGACTACTAGATAACTGGTTTCAAACTTAAAGTCTTTATTCTTGCCATTCTTTAAACATCCTTAGAGCTTCTTCCTATCTTCACCTAACTCTTGCTCTTTCAAGCCTTAGTGTACAATCACATCTTGCGTTGTTTCTGCAGAGTGGGTTGGGTGCCCTTTTCCTCTGTGTGCTTTTAGTAGCCTGTGCACACAGTCTGTCTTTGCTCCTACCACATTGTGTGGAAATATTTGTGGAATAATCTCTCTCTTCCCTTCTAGGTAATTAATTTTAAGGGTTGTTGTCAAACCTTTGAATTTCCAGCACCTAGCACCTAAGACAATGTCTGGCACAGTGGAGATGTTAATAAATATTTGTTAAAAACAAAACTGAATGATTATGATCAAATTAGCCAGTTAATGACCTTACATTTTCTATCTGGGGTTAGCCCAGGCTGCAAGCACTACTTTGACGTATTTGTGATGACTCTCTGCATTAGTAAGCGATTTTGTCATATTATGAATTCCACCGTTTCGAAGCACCACAGAAAATGTGGCAAAATAAATGGTGTGTATGAAATTAAACCCATAAAGAAATTTTAAGTGTTGAAAACATACATTAGTTTTATAGCTGATATTTCTTCCACTTTTGGCCCTCACATATGCTGTTCCCTTTGCCCATAACTTTTCTTTCCGCATTTACCCCCTACCTCCCATGAGTGCTTGTTACAAAGTCAGTGTTCAGTAATTAAATAAATGAAAGAATTAACTAGAAACTAAACTTCTGGTTATAAAAAAAGTTTTTTCTCTTCAAACTAGGTACTGATTATAGATAAACTTTCATCATCTTGTGTTATTTTAGTTTCTGGAAGAAAAAAAAACTTATTTGGAGAGTCTTTGATAGTAAAATAAAATAACCATACAGTTATTTTAACTGTTCCTTTTATTTCGTAGTCTTTACAGGTCTTATGCATGGTAAAATGCAGAGGGGCGATATTTGCTCCAAGTAGGAACAATAATACATTATTCACCCTGATGTAAAATATTAAAAGGTTATTAATTCTACATATGGAGTGACTATGGCAGTGAATCACTATTGCTTTGGTTTTGTTAACATCAGTTAGAACATTTTTTTCTTACAGTCTATTTTGCTGTGACTATCCCTGCTAATTAACAGCTGTTATGTAGTAAATTTATTGCAACTTTATGCATTGCCCATTTATAGCAGTTAATTGTAGTCTCACTGCTATTAAGTGATCCCCTAGCAGAGTATGTCTGTGATCCATTATAGAACAAACCATGTTGTCTTCTTTCTTGGAAATCACAGGGTTTATTAACTGAGGAGATGTTAAATTGAATTTTAAACCAAATTCAGATGGAAATTTACTAGCATTAACTTTGATTATTAGTGACTTTTGAATCTCTCTTACGTTTAATTTGCTTAAATCAGAATATACTGTCCTTAATACATTCAGAGTGAGATTTGGGGTTTCTTTAATCTTTTCTGCAATCTTTGATTATACTTCTCATTTCTCACTTTGCCCTACCTTTTAGTTTTCCGAGGTTTGTCTATTGGTATTCGCAGCTTCTGGATGCGTTTTTACTTACTTTTCTAAAAATTGTTGTTATTCACAGTGGGTACAATTTAGCAGCAGTTTGAGTGCTTCCTTTTTCAGTTTTCCAGAGTATCAGGAAATGCACTGTGATAGTTTTATCCATTGTAGTCATTCTTTGCTATTTTGGTTTCTCCTGTGGAACACTGGATTCCATTGTCCCTCGTTATGCAGGAGTCCCCTGGTTAGGCAAGTATCTGACAATTGCATTGCTGAAGTCAGGCTTTAGGCTACCTTCAAACTCTAGGACGACCACTACCACTTAGAGCAGCATGATGGAGTGGAAAGGACCTAGGAAAAGGGTTAAGAGACTTGATTCTATCACTCACTAGCCTTATGACTTTAAGCAAACCATTTAACCTGGAGGGGGTGGTGTGGTGGTCTTGGTTTCCTAATTTATTAAGTGTGGAGGTTAGACTGGGTGCTCATCTACGCCCTTTCCAGTATGGGATGCCTACTGGTGCATTAGAACTGGGCCTTTCCTAGTCACCTTGCTTTAGTTGGTGATCTAAAGGGCAATTCTTGGCCCTATACTAGTCCAGATCCATTCACAGAACTTAAACGTAAAGTTGATCTTCCCTTCCAAAAAAAAAAGAAAAGAAAAGAGAAAGGAAAAAGTAAAACTGAGGCGTGAGTGTGAAGCCAGTCACCTTGTGGCTCCATAAAACCTGTGGTCTCAGGGACTGTGAAGACTTCTGACTCACTGCAAGTATGAGAGGGTCAGCACAACTGCAGCAGATCCCAAAGCCAGGAACTAACATTCTGGAGACGGGAACCCAGTTCTAAATCCATATTCTTTTTGCTATCTCCCTTGGTTCTTCCACAGAGTAAAGATAGCAACACTGATGATTTTATCACCTTTGATGAGTTGGGGATTTGGCTTATAAAGAGTAAAAATTACAGTAAGCACATAAAAAACTCTCTGACAACTTGCTCTCACATGAACTTATTTTCTTATTTTTCTAGATAAATACCTTTCTGTAGTCCTAAAAGTATATAAAAACCTAGGTATAGTGAAAAAAATAATTATAGATCAGTACTCATGTGGCTACCACCAAGCCAATAAATTGTATTGTTAGACTAGCACCCTAGAAATCTCCAGTGTGCCCCTCAGATCGCAACTTTCTACCTCTCCCTAAGAGGTAACCACTGTTCTAGCTTTTGAGATAAGCACTTTCTTGTTTACCACTTAGGTACCTATCCTCAAACAATATAGTTTTGCCTATTTCTGAACTTTATATAAATCATACTATATGTACTTGTTCGTGCTTTATTTCTTTTGCTCAGTATTATATTTGTGAGAGCCATGCATGCTGTGGCATATAGCTATAGTTCATTCATTTTCTTTGCTGTATTTTACTCTGTTGTATTTATTTATCCTACTATTGATGGATATTTGGATAGTTTCCAGTTTGGGGTTATTACAAATAGTACTATCCTGAACATTCTTGTACATGTCTCCTGGATCACATATGTAGGAGTTTCTCTGGGTATATTCTTGGGATTATAATTGTTGATCATAGGGTATGCATATTTTCAACCAAGTGTGATTGCTGAACTTAATTTTCACTGCCACTTTTAACCCATGCATTTTGAATGGAAATTTAAAGTCTTTTGTTCTCATCTAAAAAGGTTTGTCTTTCCTATAGAAAAATGCAAGAATGGCAGCAGAAAAGCATTATTCTAACACCCTAAAAGCACTAGGAATATCTGATGAGTTTGTTTCAAAGAAAGGCCAAAGTGGAAAAGTATTTGAGTACCTCAGCAATCAAGAGATGAAAAGTTTCACTGAGGATAAAGAAAGGTAACATATATAAGATCTGAATGGTTTACCTTTGAAAAAATTCTTACCTGCAGGAAAGCATACTATTCTATGTTGTTTTAAAAAGATCTTTTATCTAATGGAATACATGGGAACTGTTATAAAACATATTGATAGTTCAACATGTTTGGCACATTCAAAATATTACACAGGGATAAAGTATTTTGTTTTCAAAGCAAAATAACTTAGATTTCTGACTGACATAAATAATGAAAATAATAGCTTGCTTTCAAATAAAGTTTGAAGAGTCACTCACTCAAATTTTGAAATAGATTAGTTCTCAGGAATATTTAATTTCCCAACTGGCACTTTTATGGAGTTTTCTTGATAGCAAATTGGAACTCATGCCCTTGAAGACTGGCTACACGATGGCATACATCGCAAAGGGTCTGTTTACTTTTAAAACGCAATTTCCCTTTGAAAGATTGATAAATTTTTTCCTCTAGCTTTAATGAAGAAGAAAAACTAGAAGAAAGAGAGAATGAGGAAGAACATTATCTTGTTGATACCAACAGCCAGGATTCTTGCAAGGAAAAAGATGAAGCTGATGAAGAAAGTGGAGAAGAGAAATCTGTCGAAGAACAAAACTGAATCGGCAAGGCCTCCTCTCTATGCCCTCGCTGTTGTTTGTAGTCTGGGGAAGTCAGTAGCCACATTTGTGAGTTTAAGAACATCTAGGGGACACCTCGGCAATATGCAGAGCAGTCGATTGAGCAAACCCATTTGTAGCCTGAAAGCTGTTTGGTCATTTGGTCAGTTAGAGTAAGTAAGGCTTTGCCTATTCGGTTGTGGTGATCACTACATGTGGTCTGTTTACAACTATGGTCTTCCTTGTATTTTTAAAAAGTGTTTGAGAATCACAGCTGTCACAAACTGATTAGTTATAAAAATATGCATCATTATTTTTGGTGGAAGAAAATGGCTTAGTGTTGAGAGCAGAGAGAAGTATTAGCCTTTGGTGATTTCTATTTTAAGAATTCTCTGCCAAGCATGAATCAATAAATATTTTTAAATAAATTATTTGCCCATTCTTCTTCTCTGCAATACATTTCACAAAATGAATTCTCAAACTTGTTTTGTTAAGTGATTTAAGTTTCTTATCTGAGCCATTTTAAAAAGTAATAAAATAGAGAAAAATAGATAACTTGCAAATTTACATTCATTCCTGCACTAAGAGTTTACTGTTAAATTATTTTCTTTTTATCCCTAGTTTTAGTCTAAAATTTTTTTTTTAAGCAACAGGGTCTCACTCTTTCCCCCAGGCTGGAGTGCAATGGTGTGATCATAGTTCACTGCAACCTTGAACACCTGCGCTCAATTGAGCCTTCTGCCTCAGCCTCCCAAGTAGCTGGGACTACTGGTGCACACCACCGTGCCTGGCTAATATTTTAATTTTGTTGTAGAGACTGGGTCTTGCTAAGTTGCCCATGCTGGTGTCCAACTCCTGGCCTCAAGTGATCCTCCTGCTTCAGCCTACCAAAGTGCTGGGATTACAGGCATGAGCCACTGCACCTGGCCTAGTCTAGTTTTTTCTAACCCTATGTATTATTACAGGTGGAAATAATTAAAGCATCTGTGAGTTAGAATCTTAATTAGAAGTAAATATCATCCCTTTTATATATGACGAAATTGTGCCCAATAACTTGTCTAAGGCAGATCTCCAAAATAATTCAGATTTAACTCCAATGCTAGGCACAGTTGTCCTCAACGTTTTACATGTTATTGCAAACACACTTTGTCTCTTACATGATGTTAATTTGATTTTTTGAATCTATCATTTTCTTCTTTAAGCAAATTTTTGTTTTAAAAATTTAAACAATGGAGGCGGGGGACAAGGGCAACATATGTAACCTAAACATCTGTACCCCCATAATATGCTGAAATAAAAAAAAAAATCAAAAAAAAAAATTCAAACAAATCATAAACATGTTAAGGATAAGACATGTTCTTTCCTAAAAACAATTAGCATTCTTTAAAAAGATGAACTAATAAAGGTCTATGTAGTAGCAGTGTTTCCCAGCTGGCAATTTATGCTTTAAATTAAGAAATAAGGTGATTTTTCTCAACCAGGGTCAGATATTTACTTGTAATTTCTTTCCTACAATTTGTATTAAACTGCTTGTCACTGTCATTTGATTGTAAACTCCTTGAGAGTTGGCATTTTAAAATTAATCTTTGTATGCCCTTCATATTTAGCACAGGATTGTACGTATGGGTAGGTACTTAATAAAGGTTTGAATGAGTGAGTAGATGAATATGGTTTTTAATTATACTTAAAATTACTTCAAAATGAGTATACATGGGATTAGAAACATTTCCCTTCCAACTGAGAACCTGTGAAACACAATCCACAAACTGTAATAGTATTTGCCTCGAAGGACTCACTCCACATTCTGTTCCTTCTCAATTCATGGGGAAAGTGTGGGCTTTGGTCATGAAAGACTTGGCTTCAAGACCAATCTTCAGTATTCTTATCTTTAAAAAATGGGGATAGTACCTATCTTGGGTGACTGTAGGAAAGATTGGATGAAATCATGTGTGGAAAACTCTTCACAAACTATGATACTCAAATGATAGCGTCAGAGGACAGAATATTCCTGAGGAAATTTTAATATACTTTAAATGAGATACAAAGTGATTTAAATATTATTTTGTTAGAAATAATTTTTGAACCACTTGTTTAAAGACAGTGATCTGGTAAACACAGAGCCAAACTTAAGGAAAAAAAAAGACACTGGCAGTTTCAAATCATTCTATGCAATATTACTATTTTTTTTTTTAAAGAAAGCTATCAAACTGACAGCTGAAAGATTATTTTAGCAGGTGGCCTTCTAGTGATAGCTGAAAGTCAATTAGAAGATTAAATCAAATATGCTTTTCAGGTGGTAGGCAACTGAAAATTTTGTACATTTTTATCGTCTAAATTTGCTCCACAATTCCTTTTTTTTTTTTTTTTTTTTCAGACAGAGTCTCACTGTGTTGCCTGGGCTAGAGTGCTGTGGCGTCAGCGTAGCTCACAGCAACCTCAAACTCCTGGGCTCAAGCAATCCTCCTGCCCCAGCCTCCTGAGTAACTGGGACTACAGGCATGCGCAACCATGGCCGGCTAATTTTTTCTATATATTTTTAGCTGTCCAGCTAATTTCTTTCTATATTTAGTAGAGACGGGGTCTCGCTCTTGCTCAGGCTGGTCTCGAATTCCTGAGCTCAAGCCATCCTCCCGCCTCGGCCTCCCAGAGTGCTAGGATTACAGGCGTGAGCCACCATGCCCTGCCCACAATTCTTTTTACTTATGGGATTTTTCATTATACGTGATTGACCTGACAGCAAGAAGAAGGTTATGCTTTTTTTCTTTTGCTTTTTTTCCGTTATATAACATTACTGGTTCCCTAGTGACTTCACAGTTACCTATTTCTGTACAAGAAATGGCCTGGGTATGTATCGAAGGATTGAGTTATTTTATACACACACCTATATGTATCTATATATTAATATAATAGAAAATTTTAGAAATTACTCTTTTACTCCATTTAGTCTACACAATAAAATTAACATGGCTTTAAAGATATCAGACATTTTTCTCTTGGACAGTATTTCTCAAGTTAATTCTAATAATTTGAGAGTAGCAAAGATTATGGACCAAGGCAATAAAAATCATTAACATCATAAAAATGGCCTTACTGCTTTAAAAAAAATTTGTGCTCTCTCAACTATCACATGCTACATATATATGTGTGTTTAGTAGTTGTTTTAGAGGGAAACAAGTTCTTATGAAATGAAGTTTTTGTCAATTTATTTGACAAGAATCAGGCTATAGTATTGTCTAAAAGTTATTACTTTGTCCTAAATGCTCTAGGCTTTCTCATTTCTTTTCACTTATATATTGTCCTGACATGGCCTGTGATTAGCTAACTTATCTGTATGTTCTTTAGAAAAGACCAGCCTGAGCAATAATGAGACCCTGTCTCTACAAAAAATAACAAAACTAGCCAGCCATGGTGGCTCATGCCTATAATCCTAGCACTCTGGGAGGCCGAGGCAGGAGGACTGCTTGAGCTCAGGACTTCGGGATCAGCCTCAGCAAGAGTGAGACCCGTCTCCACTAAAAATAGAAAAATTAGCCAGTGGCACGTACCTGTAGGCCCAGCTACTCTGGAGGCTGAGGCAGGAGGATCACTCAGAATCTGAGGTTGCAGTGAGCTATGAGAATGCCTGCACTGCACTCTAGCCTGGGCAACAGAGCACGACTCTGTCTCAAAAGAAAAGAAAAGAAAAGTTATGAGAATAACTTTTACAGGAATTTTTTGGTTTGTTTTTACAGAGGAAAAAATAATCAGGTTCACAGTATATAGATGGTTTTTAAAATTCTACTTTAAAAAATCCCAATATTAAGAATCCATTGAACAATTAATAGAGATTGAATAAATGAAGAACAAAACCATGGTTTGTAAGATTTCCTAGTTACAAAAGCAGATATACTAATATTTAGAATATCTACTGTAGTTATTTTTTCCTTTTTGTAACAACTAAATACTTTGTGGTTTGGGGCAAGGTCTAAATCTCAATAGGAGGAGGAGATAAAAAATTGAGAAAGAAAAAATTTGGTATCCAACTGTCAAAAGTCAAGGAATCTCTAACTCTGAAAAGATAAACAAAAAAATGGTAAGAGAGTTTGGCTCTGGGAACCTGGAAGCAGGCAGTGGAAAAGAGATTTAGTTTTTTATTTTAGTTTTTTCTTTTTTCAACACATATATATTAAAGAAAAATAAAAAGGAGGCTTTGGCCTTGTAAGAAGCTATCTCCTAGTCGTATCTTCTAAATGTACCCATCATGCAATGTCAACAATTATCGGCTCAAAATTGAGCTCATTTCCTCTGTACTCCCATGCACTAGCACTACCCTCTGTTTTGAAACAAATCAGATATATTTCATGGATATTTTAGTATACATCTTTAAATGATAAAAACTTTCTCTTGTAACCTAACTCCAACACCATCATCACACACATAAAAAAGAAGAATTCCTTAATACCATATCTAGCAGTGTTCACATTTATACTATTATCCTACACATTTGTATGCAGTTTGTTTGAATCAGGATCCAAACATTGCAGATGGTTAATACGTCTTTTAAGTCTCTTTTTGATGTACCTCTTTTCTTGCAATTTCGTTGTTGAAGAAACCAGGTCCTTTGACCCGTAGATTATCACCATCTGATTTTGTCCTTTAATGCGTTCCTCTGTCCTTTGCATTTCCCCTAAATTGCATTTCCCCTAGGCTTGATTAGATTTATATTTGATGTTTTTGGCAAGGATCCTTCGTAGTTGGTGATGAGTATTTCCATGGGAAGGTACCTGACGTCTCATGACCTCTCCTTTTGTGACGCCATCCACCATTGACGATCATTGCTGTCGTTCCCTATGATGTGTCTACCCTTTGGGTTATCTGAAGCTCTCCTCTAGTAGATTCCTTAGGAAGAGATCATGGAAAGATTATTATTAATGTATTAATAAAAAACACATATATTACTATATCAACATTCCTAAAAATATGAATTTTGGTAACTATATTTTAATGTAATTGGTTTTTTTTGAATTCCTACATATTTTATTTCAGGCATCAGCTTCACGGACTGCCACAGGGGCCCTTGGCACAAAAAAACATTAAGAATCTGTTTATGGCCAGGCGCGGTGGCTCACGCCTGTAATCCTAGCACTCTGGGAGGCTGAGGCGGGAGGATCATTTGAGCTCAGGAGTTCGAGACCAGCCTGAGCAGGAGCGAGACCCCATCTCTACTAAAAATAGAAAGAAATTGGTCAAACAACTAAAAACAGAAAAAAATAGCCGAGCATGGTGGCTCATGCCTGTAGTTCCAGCTACCTGGGAGGCTGAGGCAGGAAGATCGCTTGAGTCCAGGAGTTTGAGGTTGCTGTGAGCTAGGCTGATGCCACGGCACTCTAGCCCAGGCAAGAGAGTGAGACTTTGTCTCAAAAAAAAAAAAAACAAAACAAAGAACCCGTTTATATGTGTTAAATCTTTGTTAAATCTTCTTTGCCTACCTTCTATAGATTTCATTGTTTCTTGACTTCTTTTATAATTTTTTTTTCCAATTCTCTTTTTTTTTCTTCTCCCCCTGCTCACCCTGTTGCCTGGACTAGAGTGGGGTGGTGTGATCAGAGCTCACTCAGTGGCTGCAATAATCTAGCTCTTGATTGGGGCTGGATGGTTTAAGATGATCTCTAGTAGCAGAAGGTGGAGGCTAGCTGGCTGCTGGTTGATTTAAGCGGCCTCAGACGGGATGGCTCCTCAGTCTCCCCATGCCATCTCCTCCACCAGGCCAGACTGGGGTTCTTCGCATGGAAGTCTCAGGGCAGCATTCCAAAGGGACAGAAGTGGAAGCTGCAAAGCCTCATGAGGCCTGGCATCGCCAGGTGTCCCACAGCGCCACTTCTACTGCCTTCTTTTGGTCAAAACAGGTCACAGGCACCAAACCAGATTCACAGGGTAAGGACGTAAATTCTGCTTCTTGATGGGAGGGATGTCAAGTCACATTGCAAAGGAGCAGGCATACAGGAAGGCAAGAAAGTTGAGACTGTCTTTGCAAACAATCTGCCTGTCTCCCCCAAGCCCTGATTATCTACTGTTTTTGTCTCAGAGTCTGCATTTGGGGAAATTCAAACTAAGCTGAGGTGGGTGGGAACCCAGGCTCCCACACGGACATGCTAAGTGAGATGCTTACTGGAGAACTCCAAATGGAGGTTTCGAGTTGAGAGCTGGATACACAAGTCTGGAATCCAGAACAGAGATCTGAGCTAGAGATCTTCAAATTAGGAGCCAGTGAAATATACGTAAGTATTTAAAGTCATGATCTGGATAAAAGCACATGAGGAATGTGTACAGAGAGAAGAGGTCAGAAGACTGAGCCTTGGGCCACTTCAGATTTGAGAGGTCGCAGAGAGGGAGAGGAGCCTGCAAAGGACGCTGAGGCGGAGCAGCCCGTAAGGTCCTGGGTGCCAGGACTGTCCTGGAGGTCAAGGAGTGAGTGTTTTAAGAAGAGCAATGGCTGGGCCTGGTAGCTCACACCTGTAATCCCAGCTATTTGGGAAGCGGGGGGCAGGAGGATCACTTGAGCCCAGGAGTTCCAGCTACTTGGGAGGCAGAAACAGGAGATTGCTTGAGCCCAGGAGTTCGACGCAGCAGTGAGCTATGATCAGGCCACTGCACTCCAGTCTGGGCAATAGAGCAAGGTCTTTTCTGAAAAAAAAAAAAAATATATATTAAATTAAAAAAAAAAAGAGGAGCAACAAAGTGTGATGGAAGAGTGCTCCGTATACTCTCTGTGTGAAGTGACTTAGAGTCATTGGTTCATATGCGTCAGCATTTTATATTCATCTCCATTATTTTCTCATTGATTCACTTATAAGAATCATTTTATAACTTGAAGGCAGAGGTAAGTAAAACATTTGCCTCTGAGCAGGTCCATAAACATGGAAGGAGTTGAGAAGGAAGCCAAGGAAAGGCAACAGCCCCAAGATCCAGCACAGCAACAATTTTAATTTGTCTCCGAGGCCCTGTGAAGGTTTCTGTGATTTTTATACAGTTTAGACCTGGGTACAGGAGTTACCGTGGACCTTACAAATGAACTAGGAGATTAAGCCATTTAAAAATTCACAGTTCAAGGAGAGTCACCATTATAGTGCTTGTTTACAATTAGCTCGTGATCAGGTATTACCCACTGCCCACTGCAACCCAAATCGTACTCTGCTGTGCTATTTGCACCTCGTTTCATTTTACCTGGGATGGTTTGGTCCTTTCCCTTCCCACTAGAGTAACAGTTTAACTTTCCCCTCCAAGACTTCCTGAACTTGTCATGCATTCCAGAACATAGTAATACCATAATCTCCTGAATAGTACATTCCGTGCCTAAAAGAATGAAAAAGAGCCAACCTTAAAAACCTGGGTTCTGCTCATAATTAGAAAAAATTTCCCATGGTCTATTAACAGTTACTAAGAAGCTTTAAATATGTTTCCTGTTAATAACTGAAACCTCAAAATATTTCTTTTGAGATGATAAGACAATTTTCTCTCTCCGCCGCTCAGTGGTTGGCAGATGGCAGGTGGACATGTCATGTCACTGCCCCGCTCCTTCACTGTGCTCCCTGAGATCACCTCCTGAATAAACACTGGTGCCCAAATCCTGATCTCAGGGTCAGCTTTTGGGGGAACCCAAACCAAGACAGTGTTCTTCTGAACACCTACATGTCTAGTTGCACTGGGCCTGCACTTTGTGTGGAAAAAATGGCTGGAGTCCAGAGGCAGGTGACCCTGTCACGGCCGGTCCCTGCACTGGGCACAGCGTTCTCTGGGATCGGCCTGGTAGGCATCTGAACTTGAGACATGGGCAAGGGGAGTTCTTGTTTCTTTTTTTATGTTTTCATGTAGTGAGAGGAGAGACACACAACAAACAGACATATTTTACAACTTCAAAACTTAGCACAGTCTGTACAATGCACATAACTGAAAAAACTAAATATATAATTAAACCAAAAGAATGCTTCCTTTCATAAGTACCTTTTATTTTGTAATTATTTTCTTTTTCAAGGTTGTTTTTTTTTTTTTTTCCCCTGCCTCTTTATTTTCTCAAGTTGGGATTTCAAGAGTTTCATTTCAAGAACTAACTTGCTTTGCTTAATTTTTGTCCTCTGGGCTTTTGTTACCTCATTAGCTTGAGTGCTTCCACTTCAATTAGCGAGCTCTCCTGGAAGAAAGAACACAGGATTGTCACTTCTAAATTAATTCTACAACCTTAAAAAATTGGATTTCCACTAAAGAATGTGAAAATCATCTCAGATAATCTAGGCAGCAATTTTACCTGACAAATGCGAGATTCAATTCTTTCAAATAAAAAGACGTGGAAAGCAAAATGGTTTTCATGTGAAAAAATGAGAGCATATGCACAATTTCGACTTTTCAATATCGATTACTCATAACATCTTCTGTCCCTAGATTTACTTCTAAATAAAAAAGGTTAATCTGTGTGGAAACTAAAAACTGAGAATTAGTATTAAAATTTCAAGACCATTAATCCTTTATTTAATTTTAAAGCATGGCTCATTTTCCCCTTCCCTAAATGTTTGAAATGAACATCTCGCAATGACAGTGACAGAGTACTGGGGGCAGCTGCGATCACTGCTACATCTGAAGGCTGCTCATGATAAAATAATGCCAGACTCTTCACCTGGGACTGAAAAATAATGTAGACTTTTAAACAGAAATTCAATAAGCATTTATTTAAGTAGCAATGGCTCCTTCAAAAGAATGACTCTAACCATTCTTCTGGATTGAAATTGATTTCTGAGCCTGGAATGTATTCTGTTTAGCATCTCAATAGTGCCAAATGCTCCTTTTTTGAGAAAGAGTTGATTTTTAAAAAGTGACAAAAGTAATTTGATAACAAGTGTAGTGAATAAGATATGTAATCAAACTAGTGGTATTGGTTTAGCAAAAAAGCCTAGCAGTAAAAGAATGAGACTGGTTCTTGCATTGCTCAGAAATGGCCTCTCAGCCGAGTCCGTAAGTGCCCAGAGTGGGCACTGCAGCAGATCATTGGCAGCTGCAGCTCCATGAGGGTGGGGCCTGTGACCATCTTGCCAATTACTGTACCCCTTACCCCGCCCCTACTCTAGTGCCTGGGGCATAGTGGGATGACTGAAGGAATGCGTGCATAAATTCACAATATGACTAAGACAAAGTGCCTGACACTCATTTGAATGCATTCATTTGAAATAGTTTTTAAAAGTAAATAGTTTCCACAATTTGCAAATACAACAATAGTCTAATAGTTTATAGGAAATGCCCCAAGCTAGTCAATTTACTTTTATTTCTTTTGATATAATACCATCTTCTGAATATATTCCATTTTTCAAAATAAAAAAGGACTTTACAGTGATTATGTTGGATAGAAAGTGCAGACAGTATCACCCTCATTTTATAGATTAGAACCGTGGTGTGTGCGACAGTTAAGTAATTTTTTTAACATTAGTGTTATTAGTTAGAATCCTAACTCATACTGACTAATGCCCTTTCCTGCTCAAATCACCGGGAAAGGGGAGGATTATCTATGGTGATGGGGATGGGGACAGCTTCTCCCAGGGTATGGGGCAGGGTGGATACCTGAACAAGGTTGGGGTGCTACTGGGAAGGAGGAAGGTGGGAGTGGATCCTGGGTAGTTCGTTTTTGTTTTTTTTTTTGTTTGTTTTTAGAGACAGGGTCTTGCCCTGTCGCCCAAGCTCTGGAATGAGCATTGCTCACTCCACCCTCAAACTAACTCCTGGACTGAAGCAATCCTCCTGCTTCAGCCTTCCACATGGTACCTGCTGTGACTACAGGTGTGCACACTACCAGCTAGTTTTCATATTTTTTTGTAGAGGCAGGGCCTTACTATGTTGCTCAGACTGGTGTTAAACTCCTGGCCTCAAGTGATCCTCCCACCTCGGCCTCCCAAAGTGCTAGGATTACAGGTGTGAGCCACTGCACCTGGCCCTGGGCAGGTATTGTGTCCCCTACAGTCATCAGCTATTAATAATAACTGGAAGAACTGGCACTCAAACCTAGCTCTCCTGAAATCAAATGTAGTGTTTCTATTATAAGGGAACATGCCGTAACAAATGGTTTTTTTTTTTTTTTTTTTTGTTTTTTGATCAGTTGTCAGATGGTAACTGGGAATTGGGTTGCAAAAAGGGGACCATTGAGAGACTGAAGGACATTATGTGGTGAATGGACCTTGAAAGAAGGCCTCCTTGCGAACTCTGAGGTTTAAATGAGAAATTAATGATTTGAAGGCCAGACCAGACTTCATGTTGCTCAAGGGAGTCATTCATGAAGAATATATTTGGTTTTGAATCTGCTAAGGATTTTGATATCTTCTAGGTGGGTTTTGACTCCTTTATAAGAATTGAGAATATTAGAGACTATATGATTCATATATTAATTGAAGGGAATCAAATCCTATCATCTTGGAGAGTATTGCCCTAAGTGAAAGTAGGTGAGGCTCATGGTTCAGTGTCAGTTTTTTCTAATTTGTATCAAAGGGAGGGAAGGCACTGGGCATGATATGAGACAATGGCTCATCTTAAAAATGCATTCATGCTTGGTGTTTGGAGTGTTTGCTCTCACTCTTCTTGTAGCGGGTTTATATTTGAAGCCATATTTGTTTCACTCCTGTTAGTGTTAACCAAGAATGAGTTCCCTGGGTTCATGGTTACCAAGCAGCAAGAAACTGGGAATGGAGTAAAAATAGGTAATCCACAGAGTGAGTAAAGATAAGGAAGACCTACTATCTCTGGGAATGTCACAGAGTGGAGAAATAGAAAAATCATTTTTACCTCACTAAGTAATTATAAGGTTTATGATTTCTCTTGCAGAAACTTGAATACCTTGAGTTTATGTCTTGCTAATCTTCAGAACTGTAGTTTCTAGTTGCACATAATTTACATATCAGTCTACATGGAAATGCACCTGGGGTGAAAAATATTAATAAAATATGAAATGTTAGCATTACAGGTAAGGGGTTAGAGGCTTTTGGAATAAAATCTTAGGGAAAAAAATGAAAGGAGATATGTGTGTACAATGGGCTCTCCAAAGTGTGTGTCAAATGGAAGGAGCTGAGCTGGTTGAGAGAGGCTGCAGGCCTCTGCTTTGTTACAAAGTTTTCATGGGCAGAGAATGTCAGATAATGGAAACTCAGTTTGAGAACTAGTCTACAGACCTGAGTTTCCCAAAGCATTTTCTTTTATTTCATTTTTATCTTAAGCCATTGGTTTTCTCCGACTCACCAGGACTAAGGCAAGTAACAGGAGGTAAGAATTGAGGATTTCAAAAGCATTAAGAGTTTGGATTAAAAAAGAGGCCAAAAACAATATACATCCTTATATACAATGAAAGAATTTTCAACCATGGAATCAGTAGTGCTTTGTTTACATACTCTTTTTATCACTTACCTCATTTCAGTAAGTGTATAAATATTTATGTAGACTTGTGTAAGTTTTCCTCAACCTCAATCCCCCAGCCTTCTTCCACAATCACATCTTAAATTCATCAACTGCAGGTTATCCTTCTGGAAGGTTCTTGGGGGTCTGTAAACTACTCCAGGAACAACTGTACTTTCACTACCATTGTTCATTCTTATTTCAGAGTAATGTGCCCAGGGACTTGTTCTTGGTTTAATCAGTCTTTTTCTTCAGCAAAATGTTGACTTTAAGGTAATGTTGTTTCTGCGGCTGTTGTGATAAGACTTTGAACATTTTTGTCAAAGCAATTCAAGTAGCACTTGGTTGTTCTGCAGCATCCGGACCCCGGGGGCTGCGATTCCGCTTGTGCAGAGGGCAAGAGTCTAGAGAGCAGGCTGGGTTGGACACTGTGCCAGACAAACTCTCTCTAGGACACACTCCTATTTTTTCTCCCCCTCTAGTGCTTGTGACTGATGGATTCAATAAGCGCTTGAATATCTCCTACTTTGTTCTTTCAGCAGAACATTTGTTTCTTTGAGAGCTTATTTTGGCAAATGAATAAATAGCTATCTGAATGAGCTCAAGGACGATCAAGGGGAATATTTGACCTCTACTTTAGATGATCCACATTTTTAATGTTAGTATTTGTGACTTAGCAGAGCGATTGATCACAACTGGCTTTCTTTCTTCCAGCCTGTGAGCATACATCAAAAGCTCTAAAATGTGTTTACAAAGCAAGTTTAAATAGCCCTCATGTATTGTCAAAATTCTATGTGATTTTTTTAAAATTTGCAGGGAAGAAGGTGTGGACAGGAGATTCTCATGGGCCTTTGTTCTAAAGATTGAATCAGTAGGTCTACACTGCATTTTTTTCTGTCTTCAGGACTGTAGCTAGTGTAAATTGATTACTTGTTTATTAAACAATATTAGTCAAAGTGAGGTACTTCGATCTAGTTCTCCGAATGGATGTGCTTGATGTTTCTTAGAAGATTTAGCTGTCTACAGGGGGAATAAAAATAATGGGATCAAGCAGTGGGATCAACCCCCTTTCAAAGTCTTATATTTACTAACCTGTATTTATTAGTTTAGGACAGGAGTCAACAAACTATGGCATGATGAACAAACTATGGCATAATGATTTGGGAACATGGAAAATCCTGGACTGGTCATTAGATGTAGGCTCTAGCCTTGCCTTCACTGCCAACTAGGTGTGAGGCTGTGAATAACTCATTTGACTTTCATGAATCTCAGCATTCTCATCTGGGAAATGGGTAGGCTGGATTAGATCAGTGGTTCTTAAATTTGAATGTGCAAAAGAATCACTGGGCCTCACTGCCATAGTCAGTAGGGCTTAAGTGCGGACCTGGGAATTGGCCTTTCTTTCAAGGTCCCAGGTGATCTTAATGCTGCTAGTCTAAGGGCCACACTTTGAGAATCACAGGATTAGATGATTTCTCTGACCACTTCCAGTATTAACACTGGGTGACTTTTTTAGACTCAGTGGCTACAATGGCCCATTTGGAGCTTCTGAATGCATTGTCTGTGCTAGGTAAAATTGGGGAAGTGCTACCAGTAGAACTTTAATAAGAGCAGAAATTTGGATCAATAGAGTCATATAATTCTGGGATGTCCCAGATGTTAACAATACCTCTGAACTAGTGGAGAAAGACCCACAAAAAGATGGTGAATATGAAAAGATGGAATTGAGCAGAAGCGGGCACCACATGGTGGTAGCTAGAGGGAGCTGAGCATTTGGTTGGACTGATGAGTTCACTGTAAATTATGTGACACATTTCAACTGGTTTATGTACATATTGGATACAGAACAGAAAAGAATTTGATTAATTTCACAAATTAGACACTGGGCAACCAATAAATGTCATTTGTATTGCTATCATTAAGGTAACTTTTAATATGATTGAGCAGATTGTGCTATTCTAAAAATATAATAAAATTAAGCAGGCTCTGGTGGTATCTGTCTCTCCACTGTCCTTCAGGAACAGTGAAATAAATATGTGATCACAAACACATACAATATTAACTAAGAATAGTGGTGACATTTCTCTTTGTTGTCTAGACTTAGGTTCTATTTGTGAAAATCATTAAGTCCTTGATTTTTCAAATCTTTCCCACAAGATTATCAAGTTGTTTTAAAATACATTTCAGTTCCTGCTGTGAGGACAATCCTTGTTCACTACAATGACCAAAATATATGACCTCTAGATGCAGAAGAGGAAATGGCAGAGAGACTGATTTATATAATTTATAGTTGTGATTTTTTTTCTTGAATACACAGTGATGGGAAAGTAAAGGGGAATGGCTTGCGTTTATTTCTTAATATTTAGGAAATCCCATATGCCTCTGTAGTTCAAGATCTCCAAATTGTTGAAACACTTTCTAAAACCCCATAATGTCTCTCAAATTTTTATACTAGACTAATGGCTAAAAAAAAGTTTGCAAATATAAACTCTGTACATCTTAGTAAAGGCTCAGCTTAACAGAAATTTAATTTTGTAATTTAATGGATACTGTGGTACTCTCTGTGCATTAACAAAAAAAAATATGTGATTGAGGGATATTAACAGATCCCATCCAAGAACATCTCTTACGTCTCTTATTGAAAGAAAGGGTGGAGGTTTGAAAGCATGAATGTACAGGCATAAAAGATGAATTTCCAAAGGCCTTTGTGTGTGTGTATGTGTATGTGCATGTATGTGTATGTATGTGATATTCTCTCTCTCATCTCCAAATAAAAATTGTTTTGTCTCACCTACCTCACAGAAATACAGTTTCTGCACAATGATAAGCATAAAGCTCTCAGTAAATAGCTATACTTTGCTTGGGCAACAAGATCTAGGAAGCCTCAGTTTGTAAATTTAACCAAAGACAATTTTTAAGAAGTACATCCAGGAAAAATTACTCTGGCCCCTTACCTTCCTTTCTCCATCCATTGAGGTGAACGCTTTCCATTTCTTTTGGAAATAGTCAATAAATGTCACTGGCCAGTAGAAATTCTTAGCCAACAGGAACTAACCAGACATATCTTATCAATCAATCAGAATACTATAAAATAAACTTAAAAAGCCAGGCACAGAAGAGGCCTCTTGCACTCTAGTACCCGGCATGGGAAAGACTTTGTGACAGTGGTGTCAGCTGCATCCTGGTTCTCCATAGAGGTGGAGGGGAAAAGAGAGAGAGAGAGAGAGAGACCGACTTCCAGACTTTCCCTACTGGCTGGTTGCATTAAAAGCATCTACTTAATGAAAATATGTCTGGTAATAAGTAAATTGGTATTTCCCAGTATAATAAGAATTTTCACAGTTCCAGGATTAGCTCTGAAGTAATTCAATCCAGTCTCTGATTTACATGTTTCTGAAATCTTTTCAGGTGGATTTTCCCACCACTAGCTCAGATATTTTCCCCCACTAAGTCTAGATAGTATTTTCAAATATTTTACACAAATGTATTTCACTCGAAAAATGTAAACTTTATACATGATATTTAACAATTCCTTATATTAAAAGTAAGCAAAAAAAAATTATCTCTAAAAAAGTGTTCTTGTTTTCTGTATTTCTTTCTGTCCTAGTGTAAATGGCAATATTTTAGTTTGTTTCAGGGTAGCATATCTGTTCGTTTAAAAACTTATTGTCCTCATCCTTGTAAGCATTTCAGTGTTGGACACTGCAAGCAAGTTATTCTTTCTCCTTTTTTTCATTTTTATAATCTATTTCTACCCATTTGGAAACATTTGTTCTGATCAACAATAATGCTTCCAGATGGCAAAAATGTCTATAGCAAAGTGTTAAAAATAATTAAAAGGGCATCCTGATAGTACTTCTCATGCCTATTTGAACCAAATTACTCTCAGCCCACCTTCGCACTAAGAAAAAGGTGGATTTGAGTTAGAGTGTCCGGTTCTAATCGCTTTTTCTTGCTTATGCCAGGGACTCACAGCCTAAATCATAAGAAAGGTTTGATGTCACTATGTATTGAAATATGTGAACCATTTTCAGGTTATCAACATTGGATGCAGATAGTTTAAAGCCATTTGACTAGCTTTACCAGGTGTGCTGTTCTTAATCAGGTAAAAGAAAGACTTTGCAAGTCAAGTCCACACAGCAATACAAGGGTGTCCACGAGGGTGAATGGGTCATTTTTAATGACTTGCCAACAGCCACTTGTAAAGTGTATAATTGAAGTGATTACAGGATTAGTTTCAAGTCTGCTTTTTCCTCATTATCAAATGTTTTAATGAACCCAGACTGTTCTTGAGCATTGTCTAATGCTAGAAATAACCTTTAACAGGCAAATAATAAGAAAGGGGAGAGATTTACCAAATTCAAGGAAAATATTTGTCAGCCTAATTTTTTATTATCTATAAAACTTGGGGCCAATAGCTTTAGCAGAAGAGTAGCTATGAAGGTTTTCTGGACATTTTTTGCTGGGGAAGAGGGTTGGAGGTGGGCAGTTCTCCCCTATTCAGCAGCAGTGCCTACAGAGAATAGATTAAACGAGGTTTCTGTGAGCCTTGAAAAGTAAATCAGTGTGTGGATTTAGGAATGAGGGATAAAAGAACAATAGCTGCCTTGTCATTTCAAATTCTGTCTTACTCCTGCTTCAGAATCCTTTCCTGGAAGTGTATGTGTGTATGTGTTTTTTTCTTTAAAGGCAAGCTCTGTGGTTAAGAAAAGTTGCCGAAGTGATGTTGGAATGACTCAAAACCAGAGAAGCCTTTGCCTCAGTTCAAAGAGGCCATTAGGAGGAAATTGACTCTGAGACTTGGGCACTTACATTCCTTTACATTTTTTGAGAAATGCTTTGAATTCTTGTTCTACTCATAGGAGGTTCTGGGACTTCAGATACTAATCCCAAGGAGAGTCACAGAGTCCAGAAGACATCCATTCTCTGTGACAAACAGAAAACTGAATTATGTTCCTGCCAAAGCCCTATATAGATTTATTTTCTCAGAAAAATGCTTTGTGACCAGATGCTTTAAGTTGTTGTGATAGAGGTAGAGGCACTATTCAGAAGAATCTGGGATTTCCTTTGCCTTCCAGGTCTGTCACCCAGTAGCTGCAGGGGGGCTGTGCACTACTGAGCTACCATTCTCTCATTGGTAAACTGAGAATGACTAGATTTCCATGAGGGTTCCTTTGGGGATATAAGTAGATTACATATGTAGAAACACTTTGTGCACTTAAGACTCTCCAGAAATCTCGAAGGGCTGAAGGATGGAGCTAAATAGAAATGAGGTGTGATTCATGCCAACATCACACAATCTCAGTCAACCCCTTTATGTGACATTCATTTTTCTCTCTACAGCTAGTTGATTCCTATTGTCAAGTTAATGGATAAGTCAAACTGATTCCCTTTTCTTCCTGTGTTCTCTTATTGCATTCTGTTTGGCTTGGCACATATTTCATGATCAAATTATGATAATGATGGGAGAAATAGCCAGTAGAATCCTGGAATTAGATAACCAAGTAAAGCTGGCAGAGAGTAAAACATAGTGACCACCATGTCAGGGTGTCCCATTTGTCCAAAAATCCAGGACTCTCTCTTTAACATCAAAATATTTTAAAAATCACCTCACACCTTACTCCAAAAATAAATGTCAAATGCTTAAAATATCTAAATTGTTTAAAATCAGAAAAAAAAGAGAAAAATTCTGTAAGATATAATTTAACATTTATATAATCTTGAGGAGGGAAAGGACTTTATAAACATGATACCAAGGACAGAATTTATCAAATCAACTGTGGAAAGATATAACATTATAAGCTTTTGTATAAAAACCAAATGAAAATAAAGGTAGATGAGAAGATGGAAAAAACATTTTCAACATAAGATAGTGACAATGTCTTAATATATAAAGAACTCTTAGAAAACCAAAGAAAAGAAAATCCTTTAACAGAAAAGTATAAAAAAAGGCTATTCACCAAAGAAGAACTATGTCTAAATGTTGGAAAAACATGCTTTAAAATGTCTATGTTCATCAATAGTCTAAAAAACTATGTTTTAATATAAATGAGATATTCTCAAATTGGCATAGATTAAAGTAAAACAAGGACTCCTCAATGCTGGAGAGAAAGAGAGAACTGTTCTTTTCTTGATTAGTCTAGCTAGTTGTTTAACAATTTTGTTTATCTTTTTAAAGAATCAATTTTTCATTTTGTTGACCCTTTAGTTTTTTTCTTTTTAATTGGTCTATTTCATTTAGTTCTGCTCGGATCTTTGTTATTTCTTTTCTTCTGCTATCTTTGGCTTTGGTTTCTTCTTATTTTTCTAGTTCTTTGAGGTGTGATGTTAGGCTGTTAATATATGATCTTTCTGCTTTTTTGATGTAGGCACTTAACTGAAACAATAACAATACTAAAAGTAAACCTAGGAAAAACTCTTCTGGAAATTGGCCTTGGCAAAGAATTTATGATGAAGACCCCAAAAGCACATGGGACTTAGTTAAACTAAAAAGCTTCTGCACAGAAAAGGAAATAGTCAAAAAAGTGAATAGACAACCTACAGAATGGGGGGAAATATGCACAAAATTCTGTGTCTGACAAAGGACTAATATCCAGAATCTACAAGGAACTCAAACAACTCAGCAAGAAAAAACAACTGCATTAAAAAGTGGGCAAATGACATGAACAGGCATTTTTCAAAAGAAGATATACAAATGGACAACAAACATTGGAAAAACATTGGAAAAAATGCTCAATATCACTAATCATCAGAGAAATGCAAATTAAAATCACAGTGAGATACCATCTTACTCTAATTATTAAAAAATCCATTATTAAAAAGTAAAAAAAAATTGATGCTGGCATGGATGCAAAGTAAAGGGAACATTTATACACTGTTGGTGGGAATGTAAATTACTATAACCTCTATGGAGATTAGCATAACCTCTATGGAGCTCTTAAGGAACTAAAAGTAGATCTACCATTTGATCCTGTAATCCAATTACTGGGTATCTACCCAGTGAAAAAGAAATCATTATATCAGAAAGATATCTGCACTCATATGTTTATGGCAGCACAATTCACAATTGCAAAGATATAGAATCAACCTAAGTGCCCATTAACTGATGGGTGGATTAAGAAAATGTGGTGTGTATATATGTGTGCGTGTGTGTGTGTAGATATATATATATGTATATATATATCTACACACACACATACATACCATGAAATACTACTCACCAATAAGAAACAATGAAATCATGTCTTTTGCAGCAACTTGGATGGAACTGAAGGCTATTATCTTAAGTGAAGTAACTCAGGAACAGAGAAATAAATACTGCATGTTCTCACTTATAAATGGGAGCTAAACTATGGCTACATAAGGACACACAGTGGTATAATGGGCATTGGAGACTCACAAGGGGGCAGGGGGAGAGGAAGGGATGAAAAATTACTTATCGGGTACAATGTATTCTACTCAGGTGATGGGTAACTCCAAAAGCCCAGACTCCACCACTATATGATACATATGTTACATCTAACAGAATTCAACTTATATCCCCAGGTCAATTAAAATTTAAAAAATAAATAAAACTAAATACCATGAAACAAAAAGAAAGAGAGAGAGAGAGAGAGAGAACTGAATATCCTACTGTTGTGCTGTTGGTAAGGAATCAACAACATTTGTCTTCCAGAGCAGCCATTTGTCCACATACAAACCCTCTACAGGTCACTTTTGTCCATCAGTTCTACTTCAGGGCAAATATTCAGTGGAAATAATCCATGGTATCTCCATTATTTGTCTATGGAAATGTTCCCAACTGAGAATAATTTTGTCTCCCAGGAAACGTTTGGCAATATCTGGAGAAATGTTTGGTTGTCACAGCTGAGGGAGGGGTGCTCCTGCATGCAGCACAGAGGCCAGAGATGCTGCTGAACATCCTACGGTGCACAGGGAAGACCTCCCAATACGAAGAAGTATCCAGCCGAAAGTGTCAATAGTACTGAGATTGAAAAACCCTCATGTACATAAATGTTTTCTAAAGTGCTAAATATCTAAAAACAGAGGCCTGGGTAGACATATTATGGTGCTTCTATATAAAGGACTGTTTTTCAAAAATCAATATGTTACAGAAATATATCTACCTATTTATATAGAAAGCTTTGTATAATATATTAATTTTAAAAAGCCAGGTGGAAAGCTTTGTGATTTCATTTTTGGTTAAAAACACGGACTTAATAAATATGCCCATAGCAAGGTGTTCACAGGGATTGCCTCTGAGTTGTTGAGTGTGACTGTAGGTATTCTCTTTATATCTTTATTGTCTAATTAACTTGACTTTTTTCTACATTACAAAAACAATTAATAAAACTAATTCTGGCAAATTTTAAAAGAAAATCATGTTGCTCATTTATAAATTAGAGTAGTTATAATTTTAGTGTCCATCGATTGAGAAAACATATGACAAGCAGCTGTTATAAGTTTATTAAATCTTTAAAATAGATGTCTATAATCAGAATAGCAACAGAATACATTTGACATACGTGAATGTATGTATTTGGTAAGAGGTTATTATAGTTTCTTGGATCTGTTACAGTAATTATGGCCCCACTACACATTATGAACTATTGATCGACAGTTCGCAAGGGTGTTTTCAAAAGTGAAGCTATATTTATAATAACAATTAATTTCTTAGGCTTTTCCCACTCTTCAAATTGTAATAAGCTTGTGTCAGAATGCTGGTGTTCTATGTTAGTATCATTCTATTAATGGTAAGCCACATTTTTTAAGCCTGTTAAAAATGGAAAAGTAAAGTATAAATTGTATGGAACCCACAATTAACATGGAATCCAGTCCTAATTAAATGATTTCATAATAACTTTTCTCACTATTTTTATTACATCTGAACTGTGGACTTGAACATGGACATGGACTATGAAGATGAAATCACTTTTCATCTTTAGGTATGATTTTTCTCAGAATTCCCATGGACTATCTTTTGAAATATATGATGTTGAAAAGCTTCTGAATTTGAAGTGACATTTTTGACTTGTACTTATTAACAACATAATTATGTGTTGACATTATACTTTGTGAAATAGAATTTTTTTCTTTCTGGACTTAGTAGTACATATTCTGGAAATGTAAGTTATTTGTTAAGATCCACAATCATCTGTTGGATGTTTAGAATATGTTGTTCTGTGGTAGGTACTGATGACCTTGATGTCAATAGATATTTATTTGGACACTCATTCTTTTATTCTCCTGTTCAGAAAATGTTTGGCTATTAGTATGTGCTAGACACTGGGAATGTGACAGTGAACAAAACAAAGCCTCTGCCTTCGTGGGGATTAAATTCCATTGCAGGCTAGTGTCTGGTCATGAAGAGCTCATATCTCATTGAGGAGGAGACAGATATGACTCAGATTGTTTCAGTATAGTGTGGTACCTCCTACAACTGAGGTTTGTAGAGGGTGCTGTCGAGCATAGCAACAGGAGGCCTAACCCAACCTAAGGCATGCAGGCCTGAGTGAAGAGTGCCTGGTATGTGATGCCTGGATGCAAAAAGACAGCATTTCCCCTAGGGGAAAAGTGTGGGAATAGTGTGCAAAGGATAGGATTTGCATCAGCAGTGGCCTTCTTTGCCCAAGGAAGAATGGCCTTTCTCCTGGAAAATGGAATATGAATAAAACAAGGTATTTAACATTGTACTAGGTGATGTCAGTAAGTGAGCCAGTGACTGTTATAGAATCTTACCATTTCAGAGCCAAAATGTATCTTTGAGATTATTTCATTTTTGAGATTATTTGCCCCAATCCTCTTTTTTTTTTAAGATGAAGAAATGAAGGTCCAGAAAGTCACAAAGCAGATTTAAGGCATAGTTGGGAGGAACCTCTTGGGGCAGGAGTCAGCTGCTCTCCCTGAATGGTTTGGACAGTTTTGCACGGAGTCACACACACTTACAAAGCATACACAAACCATAGCTAATCATTCTGCCGTTATCCATGTCATAGAAAAATGGTTAGCTGTGGTATTCTCTTATATACAGTACTGAATATATATTTTATCTTATAATGCATTGATTATGTATTTATTTCAGTCACATATTTATTGAATATAACACAAAGTTCACTGGAATTATCTGCTTTTTGGAAAAGCAGAAAACAAACAAAAAATACATTGATGAGAGAGTCTTAGATGAAAGTATTCAGGTCCACTGCGTTTCAGCTGTATTTCTGCTGAGGTTTTTCATAGGCTCATCATTGCCTAATAGATTGGGCTCTACCTAGGAAATAAACTCTTTTTGACTTTTTATCTGGATTTCAAATAAATGATATGAAAACCAAGGGACAAGGTATTCTGGACCCAGGAACTCACTATTTTACAGTGCAAAGATTTTATCTCCTAGAGTCATGAGTGAAGGCAGAAAGGTAGGGAGGTCAGGGAATTATCCAGGACTTCCCACAAGGATTGTCTCTCTTGGGATAAAATGGTGGGGAGAATGGAGTGGTAGATATAGTAATGAGGATGAACTTATCTTTTAAATCATAGATTGTTTGAATCAATGAGTTTATTGAACAAAATAATTCACTCTCACTTAATAAAATTTCAAATGAGAAATATTTGAGAAACCTGATTAGGCTATCAATAAGCTAGAGAGTAACACAGGGGAAAAAAGCAGTCATTTGTGTTTCAGTGTTCATGGATGTCAGACTGTCACAAGAATATTGCATGAATGGGAACATGAAAGAGTATGAAAAATGATCATCAGTCATCCTTCTTCTGGAAAACCACCTTCCTCTCCTGGCTGGTTTTCCCATTGTCTTGGTCAGGGGCAGTGGATGTGCATGTGGACAGAGGCATGCTGAAGATGTGGGAAGCAATCTGTTTTTTCCATTTCCTTCTCATTGCTTCAGTGTTGCTTTCTAAGTAGTCTACAGCATTAATTTTCTGAGTAGGTAATTTCCTTTTCCCTCTCTTTAAAAATAATTGTTTATGGCTGCCATGGAGCCAAAAATATCACAGTCTGGTGTTCAGGAAGGAGAATGCCATGAACAGGGACTTTGAACTCCCAGAGATGTTCTTGTGCCTTGTGTCTGGGCTTCCTGATTCTTCACAACCTTGAACTTCGTGAAGTTTGGAAACAAAAGATTTATTACTTTCAGTTCATTGAATCTCTTTACTTCTGGAACGACATCTTTATTTATTTGCTTCTTTTCCTAGAAGTCATTTAAAAGTCAATCCTAGTTGGAAATGATTTTAAAAGATGTTTGAATTGCTTCTGTGAATAAAAATGCTTCAACTTCTTTTGACAATGTGGATTTCTAATATGAAAATGTCACCGTATTAAGTCAACGATTGCTGTGTAACAAATAACCCCCAAACTTAGCAGAATAAAACCACACACATTCATTATCTCACAGTTTCTGTGGGTCGGGAATCCAGGCGCAGCTTAGTTGGGTCCTAGGCTTTAGGATCTGAAGGTGTTGGCTAAGGCTGTGAACTCCTCACAGTTGAACTGGAAAAGGATCTGCTTCTAAACTCACATCATTGATGGCAGAACTCAGTTTTTCACAGGTTGTTGGGACGAGAGCTGCAATTCCTCTCTAGCAGTTGGCCAGAGACCATCCTCACTTCCGTGTCATGGGACCTCTTCAAGGTGGCAGCCTACTTCATCAGAGCCAGCAGGAGTGAGTCTGCTCACAAGATGGAGGTCACAGTCTTTTATAACCTGACCACAGACGTGACAGCCCTTCACCTTTGCCAGATTTGCTGGTTAGCAGCACACTTGCAAGGGAGGTAAAGCTGCAAGAGCACAAATGGCATGAGGTGGGGATCGTTAAGAGCCATCTTGGAATTTGGCATTCACTGTCACTTTCTTAATCAGTAGTTCCAGTCCAGGTTTTTAATTTACTCAGATATAAGTTTTGGATTCATAACCCAGCTGGGCTACTTAATATTATTAGCTCTGTGACCTGGGGTGAATTATTTAACTTCCCTAAGCCTCACTCACTTTATTTGTAAACCTAAATCTGTAAAACAAGAATAAAAGCAATGCCTCTATCCTAGAGTTGTTTTGAAAGTTAATTGAAATAAAGCTGCAAAACAATTAGCAGTATGCTAAGAGAATGAAGTATTGTCAATTGTCTAAGTTTTTCAGAATGCTGAAAGGCTTATAAAAACATTTCTAAATAAGTTTTAATTCAGCATTTCGGTTAAAACCTATCTGGAATACATTATACATTGTCTTCCTAACCAGTTTATGCTAACCAGAATTGCATCTTGAATATTTATGGCCCTCATGTCAGATCTAATTACTGCTTTGTGCTAATGATATACAGTGATGTTCTTAGTGGCTTTGGAGATGTTTGAAGTTATTTGCCTGTTTAAGTGACCCCAAACTGCTCTAACTTTTGAGTGCTTGTATCTGTTTTTAATTATTTTTTGCTTTCTCAGTCATATACTGCTATCAAGTACATTCCATTTTTATCACTGGGATGCATATAGCAGCACTCTGCCTTCCAATTTTGTAGTTTCTAATCTCTTGTAGACTTAAAATGGACTTAAAATGGAGAGGCCATGTGTGTTAGTGCTTAAGAACATCCTAGGCATGACTCCCAGCCATTCATTCCCTCTTGTTACCTGTGGATAGCAAGTACTTACATACTTAACTAAAAGTACTTAACCTCCCTGTACCTTAGTGTAGATCATCTATAAAACATGATACTAACTATTTTTATTGACAGTAAATTAGATTATACATATGGTAAACATGTGATTAGTATATGGTAAACATGTGATAAAAGTTAGCTGTAACTAACAATTTACATAAATAAATCTATTAGAATTTTCTGAAATATAAAATCCTACAGGCTACAAATTTGGCCCTCTTTGTGGAACAAAGTACATTAGCATCTGTAAAATTTTTGATGGGTTCTAGGTCATTGATGTTTTGTTCTGGGATTACATCTAATATAATTCGTGTTAAATTCCACAGGAATTCCTTGGGTAAAAGGAAAACCATGATACTTGTTTTATATCACCACATAGGTTACATGGAGTGATTTCTTTCTCTGTATCTAAACATTATTATATCTTGGCCTCAAAGTTTTCTATTCTAAGGAAGGTATTTGAACTCACTTTTAAGCTGAAAATAAAACACAAGATGTTCCATTTAATCCTAATCCTCATTAATAGCAGTTATAAACTCCTGCATTAGTCTGGGTTCTCCAGAGAGACAGAACCAATAGGAGATAGATGCATAGATACATAGATATAGAGAGAGCACACGCAATATGAAAAGGGATTTATTGTGAGAATTAGTTCACGCAATTAGAGAAGCTAGTCCCCTGATATGCTGTCCGCCAGCTGGAGAAGCAGGGACACCAGTGGTGTAATTCAGTCAGAGGCAAAGGCCTGAGAACCGAGTCCGGAGGCCTGAGAACTTAGGGGACTACGGGGTGTAAGTCCTAGAATCCGAAGGCCCGAGAATTTGGAGATCTAATGTCCAAGGGCAGGAGAATACGGGTGTTGCAACTCGAGAAGAGAGAGAGCAAGTTCACCTTTCCTCTGCCCTTCTGTTCCACCTGGGCCCTCTGTGGATGAGGCGGTGCCTGCCCACGGTGGGTTAGAGTGCTCTTCCTAACTCAGTCCATTGATGCAAATGCCACACTCTTCCAGAAACACCCTCATAGACATACCCAGAAAATAGTGCTTTGCCAGCCATCTGGGTATCCCTTAGCACAATCACATCAACACCTAAAATGACCTATCACACAAACCAAAGACTGAATGGCAATATATTGTTGGCAACTGTTTAATAGATATGGAAAGGAATATCATATTTCACATCCCATAGATCAGAGCCATAACAGCACGACGTGGGCTGAGAAAATACTTTCACTTTGAGCACGAGATCCTATTATTTTCTTATGCATATCAGTTAGAATAAATAAAAATATGCATACAGAAAGATATGTTCTCTCATCATTTTCTCACACCTGAGATAGACTGGCCCCTTTTGTCTAAGATTTAAGCATGGCACAAGTGAACATTATAAGCAAATGTAAGGTCTAGAAGAAGTAGGAAAGGAAAAAGCAATGAGAGAAAGGCCAGAGTATGTGCCTGTGGCGGGGAGGGACAGGAGCAGGGACCTCAGGCTCACAGAGAGGAAAGTTAGGAACACAAGCATGAGCCCTCAAATCGGACCAACTGGTTTCCAATCCCAGCTTCGCCTCTTACTAATGTGTGGGCTTGGACAGGTTATTGAACATCTCTTCATTCCAGGTCCTCATCTGCGATGGGGCTATCACAGAGTTTAGTGAGCATTGAGGGAGAAATTAGGAAAATTACTTTTAGTTAGCAGAGTGTTGAGCACATTGTAAGTTTTCTGTATATTTTGCTGCCTTACTATAATCGAGAGCAGACGTTTGTAAACTTTTTCTCTAAGGGACCAGATAGTAAATACTTTAGGCTTTGGAGGCTAAGAGGCAAATTGAGAATATTGTGTATCTCTTTACAGAACAAGAGATAAGGCAAATTTCTACAAAATTTATTATCGATGAGATTCAAAATGTAATAATGTAATTGAATGCAGTTTTTTTGTAATACAGATCTACTGATGGAAAGAATGGAACACTTTTTGTAAGGAGATGACATTTCCCTTAATTGGGATTCAAAATTACTGTTCTCGAACACTAAATGTTTTGGAACTGTTCATCTGTAAAAACGATTCTTAGCCCACAAGTGGGCTGTACTAAAACAGGCAGTGGGCCAGATTTGGCCTGCAAACTATTATTTGCTATCTCTAATACAGTGGTTCTCAATTTTTCTTTTATGATCTTACCACTGAGATAAACGTCAGCAAGCATGGGTGATGTTCACAAATGTAACACACTCCCACACCATGACCAAGATTTATTCACCCCAGCACAGTAGCTGCAACCACACATTTTTGTCTGACACAAAAAAAGAAAAGCTACATCAAACAAAGCCTTTAGTGTTATCATTAATATAGTAACAAATGCCTGAGATACTGATCACAGTGGATCATGCCTACCCATTATGTTGTGACACCAGGTCCTTTGAATATTTCAAGTATTTAGAATAGGCCCCCTTGTGTACAACCTAAAACTACAGCTCGCATCGGCAAGGAACTTCCAAAAGAAATGAGGTTGTAGTGTAGGTAAAGGGAAATTCTTTTTTCTTTTTTCATGTGCTGGGGGTGATAAAATGGACAGCTGAGCTCTAGGATCAGTAGTACTATGTCTCCTTCTACCAACAAAAGCACCATTTTATGTTCCAACTGATGACTACTTCCTGAGCCCAGAAGTGTAAATCCATCCATCCATTGGGCATCTCTTCCTGGGTCACCTGCAGGCATCTCAAACAGACACTGTAATACTGAACTCATCATCAGGCCCCACCCCCAATAGATCTCAAATCTATCTCTTGCTCTCCACCCCTAATATCATTTTCCTGGTCCAGCCTCTCTCACATAACCATGCTTACAATGTGTAGTGGCTCATCATGATAGTTAGGGATAAATCGAGTTTCCTTCCTTTGGTCTTTGGGACCCACATATTGGGAACTGTCCCAACCACTCCAGCTTCATTGATATACATATTCCAGCATCAGAGAATTGCCTGTCATTCTCTGCAAACTCCGTATTTTTTCTTACCTCCACCGTCCTCTTTGCAGATAATCCTCACGGTCCCCAGGCCTGGAATGCCTTCCACCTACCTCCCAGCTTTCCGTGGCATCCCCTTTGCCCCATCCTGAAGGCAGAGTTCAGTTCTGCTCCTCTGTATTTCCAACCATGTCTTAAGCATGAATTGCACCCACGTCATTGAATTATAATAGTGTTCTGATGTGTCTCTGTCCCCAGCTGTACATTTAGAAACTTGAGAACTAGGACTGTGTCTTCATTTTTACATCCCTAGACAGAGTTTCTTATACAAAGAAGGCATTCAGTCAGTGTTTACTATTAATTTAATGAGCTCTACAGAGCTGGTGGCAGCCGCTGTCTCTATCTGGGCTTCATCACCACAAGCTGGAGGGGTGAATAAAAGTGAGTAGGAGCCAGTGACCTAATACTTAGAAGACTACTTTTGGACTTTCGTTTCCATAATCCTGTACAAATGCATGATTGTTTTGAAATAAAATTGTTCCTATTTTAAACTTGACTTTCACCATCTTTGGTGTACCCTTCCTTAGAACATATTTGCTCTACTCAAATAGAAAGAGGAATTAAGGACTTTTCTATCCACTTATTTTGCCTCAGACTGGATCTTCATCTTTTTTCTATCCTCAAAAACCCAAGAAATAACAGGGAAAAAATTGAATTTTCTCATTTTTAGACACTAATGAAGGAACTCAGTACACTGTCAATATACCACTACATTTTACCATGGTGAACAGAACAATCTGAGAAGAGGACAGTTTTTCTCTAAGAAGCCTTGATTTTCCTTCTCACACCAATTATAATAAACAATTCTGTTCTAAAAATCTATAATTCGACTCAGAAGATTTCCTTAAACAACTGTGAAACAATTTAACCCTGTTTTGCCCTAAGCACACAGCACACCACAGGACCAAAATAAAGATTGGATTCAGATTTGCTAATTTTGAGTTTGTGTCTGCCCCCAGGAAGCTTAGTCTTTCCAACGTGAGGCAGGCTACACACAGCTCCATGAAACTGCACCCCGAAATCCCAGACACACAGTGGACTTTTAGCGTAAATGCAACAGGGCTACTCTAGGGGTAAGGAAAAGCTGAGGCAATAAAACCTACAAGCACATATAGAATAACAGGATGGAAAATTCAGAGGAGGTTCATTATAGTGAAAAATAATGTAAGCAAGGTCTTGGAGAAGTTGTATTTTCATTCCTTACTGCTGACCTTTGCTAATTAATTTGCTGTTATTTGCAATATTATTCTATTAGTTATATGTGTGAAAATGAGGCTCCAACATCATGCAATGAGGAAAGCAAATATTTTATAACAAAAACAAATGCCCCTGGAAAGCATACACACAGATTATATTGAAATAAATTATGTTTGTTTATAAAGTAACATTTTAATCTAAAAAGAAGTGACGGGTATACATATGGCAAGAAATCTTGCAACATTCATACGTTTTTAATACTTCTTTTCATATTTACCTCAAGAAAAACTTATGACTTCTCATCATATTTTTACCTCTTCGACTTCATAATAGTATTCAAAAACATAACATGTCCCATTGCTTTGATTAACAAATCCACAGTTTAACCACTCTCAGAATCAGAAATTTGTGGTGGTTTTTTAGTTTTTACTGTAACGTAGAGGGAAAAGAATACCTTTAATCTGTTTTTTTTCCATGAATAATATCCTATGGGTAGTGTGCAATCTACAGGCAAGTACCTATCATTTGCCTAAAGAGTAACATTGTCACAGATTTGCTAACTCTTAACCTCTAAAATAGAAATTTAGTAAAGAGTTGCCAGTGGAAAGCAAAGAAGGCCACCTACATTTAGAATTTTGAATGATCATGAACTGTCCTCTTCTGAGATTGTGCCTTGGGCTCTGATAGTACACACATTGTGTGGTGCTCTCACAGGGTACTAAGTTTTTCCGTTAGTACCAGGCCAGACAGGGCTCCACTCAGCTCCGCACCCCTGTGCACTGTGGCTGCAGCAGGTCACAGCCACCAATGGGGGATGTTGGTGTGGACTAAACAGTAGAGCTGTAGATATTCACCAAAGCCCAGAAATGTGGACACTTTGATTCATTTGACTTCTATTTCAGGGCAGACAAGGCTCAATTTATCAAAACAGCAAAACAGTGAGAGTCAATGAGATGTATCACTTAGGGAAATATTCCCAGGTATTGATCCAAAATATTGGCATGATATTTAAATATGTTTGCCAAAGTCATAAGTCATTCTAATTCTGTGAACAGACAGGCAGCAGGACCTAGAGGCAAGGATGCTGTTGGGAGAGCCCTCCCCACGTTCTCTGCTGACTTGCCGCATGGCCTTTGGCAGGCGACTCTCTCTGCCGCCAGCTGCCTCCTCACACAGGAATGCAAAAAAACTGCAATTCTGGGAACTACTCAGCACTCTGTATTGTAATTCTCTAATAAATAATACTGTATCAGTTTAGGTAATTATCACTATTCGAGCATATATCTTGAGTGCATCCATCTGGAACCTTCAACATCGACCCACCATGGTATGATGAATGTATGTATTGTGGGCAGGAAAATCCTCTAAAGGAGAAATTTAGCATTACACAGTATGAGATCCAGAAATCCTTCATTAATCTATGCTCTACTCATCTGTAGCTTCATCATCTAGACTTTCTATTAAAAAATGTATCCTTATTCTTGATGTAAATAATGACGAACCAAATCAAAAATAGCAAATACACAATTTATAATCTTCCAGGTACCACATAGTAATGTAATTTTTAAATTTGATATGGCACATGCAAAACACTTTAAAATAAATGGCTCTGCTGTTGTAACTGCATTGAAATAGGAAAAATTTCTATCTTTGAAAATATTCCATAGCAAGATTGGAGGAGGCTAAGAAAACATGACACATAAAAGCAGTGAGATCCCGGACTGGATTCTGGACAAGAGAAAGAAAGAATATTAGTGGGCAATTGATGACATTTGGATAAAGATTTGTGGAATCATTGATGATACTGTAGCAATGTTATTTTCCCGGTTTTGAGAATCGTACTATTGTCACGTAATATTTTCACATTTGGGAAAGCGTGGTGAAGGGTATGTGAGACTCCATTGTGCTATTTTGGAAACTTTTTTTGCAAATCTGAAATTATCTCAAAGTAAATAGTGAAAAATATTTCTCGAATCAGATTTTTCATTCTTATTGATCTTCTAGTAGGTCAGTTTAGAGAATTTTTACTATAGTATTGACTTCTGATCATAATTTAATAATCTATATGGATTCATAGACTATTAAATCTGGATGAATTTTTCCATTTATTGGTGAAGGAAGAAAAAAGCAATATTTGACTATTAGTAACTAGGTGCCCAGCTGTAGCCAACTCTGCTAGTTGCTTCCTAGTGTCCGCTTACCTGTTCTTTCTTTCCATCCAAACCCTAATTTTCTTCAGCACCACAGTGTGCCCTGCCTGGGTGATGGACCATCCCGATCTCTCATTTCCCACTCACCCTTGCAGCTGGGCCATGTGAGCCAGTTCTGGCCAAGAATGTAAAATGAGAGGCTGCAGGAAGTGCTTCTGGAAAACTTTGCTTACCTGATAAAAGGAACCAATGCATCTGATGCCCCCTCATCCCCTCACCCCATATTTTACCTACTTTGAATATAGCTATGATGTATGGAATTCTGGCAGCCAACTCGTGACCATGAGACAGAACCAAGAAAACTGCAGAGATGCCAGCATCAAGGCAATACTCCAACAAGTAGCTACCTCCATCCAGACTTTTTGGTATGAAAGGAATATAAACTCTTATTAGCTTAAGCCAGTGTTGTGGTTTCGGTTATTGGAAGCTGAAAACATTTCCAATCTATCCAAGAGTTTTACATAAGCTACTTCATTTCATTCTTATAGGCATAATTATCATTGTCCCATTATATAGGTTGGGAAACTGAGGCTTATGGAGATCAATTCACTTCTCCATAGCCCAACAGAAACGAGGGAATCTGTAATTGGCATCGAAGCATGCCTGGCTCTGTGGCCCTTCTTTTTCCACCACACCACACAGCCTCTATGTGGTACCTGCCATTGTGCCACGTAGCAGGTACAATGTTAGATTAGGAAACCTGTCCAGAGTCACCAAGTAGTTGGGGGGTGGGGGGGTGGCCTCAATACAAGAGTCCAGTCTTTTTTTCATATAGCTCAGCAAGTAAGGCTTTTAAAGGAATTTCCATATCTCTAATATAGTTTATCATCCCACAGTCCTGTGGAGCAGTTAAAACCAGCTTTCCTCCCTGTTATTTATGGTGGAGCCTCCTCTGCAACAAAAGCCATATGACTAGCCTGAGGTCACATAATCAGTCGTCAGTGCACTGAGGAGGGAAATCAGCCTCTCGGCACCTTGCGAGTCTGCTCTCATGCATGACATTTGCTATGACCTTCTGACCACTGTGAGCTTTTCCCTAAACAATACATCTTATTGATGCTTTCACTCTGCTGTGCTCTGATAAATGTAGCCTTGCTGCCCTGAAATGGAAATCGAACGACTCAAACCAGTGGAAGAACACAGTTTTAAATATTTTTAGTGGGACTCTAGCTTTCATTGTTTTTGTAATTAGAAAAATATTGTCCAGCACACCTTTGTGTGTGATGTCACTTTATTCAGCACATACTTCTTGAATCTGTGGTCCCGTGAGGATACAAACAGGAAACCTGGGACGTGATCATCACTACTTTAGGGGTTATAATGAAGTTCGGGAGAAGGACAGATATCGGGATATTATAAAGAGGAGAAGCTCTGGCTGGGAATTAGGAGATCTGGATTCCAAACCAGGTCTTCTTCTAACAAGCCTGGATGCCATACAATGTAGGTCAGTACTGAAGAAGGCTCTGGGGTACTATTTTTGAAAAATGTTTGCTGCCCTCCCCAGATAGATCCTCCCTGGCTCCAAAACCACAGTTATCTGGACTAATAGTAGGTCAAAAGATGAACTGATTTTTTTTTAATTTTTTTATTTGTATAAATTTATAGGGTTCAAGCATAATTTTCTTACATGGATATATTGCATAGTGGTGAAGTCAGTGCTTTTAGGGTATACACCACCTTAATAACGTACATTGAGCTCATTGAGTAATTTCTCATCATTCACCCCCTCCCACCCCCTACCCTTCTGAGTGCCCGTGGCCTATCGTTCCACTCTCTATGTCCATGTGTACACATTATTTAGCTCCCGCTTATAAGTGAGAACATGTGGTGTTTGTCTCTCTGTGTCTGAGTTGTTTCACTTAAAACAATGGCTTCAGTTTTATCCATGTTGCAAAAGGTGTGACTTTATGCTTTATTATGGCTGAATTGAACTGATTTTTATAACAAAACTATAACAATCAAAAAGTCTCAAATAATTGATAAATGATGCATGAAGACTACAGGAATATTATTAGAACACATGCTCTATACTCCCATTTTTGTAGCAGCATCCACTTCCCTTTCTGCTCCAGTTAATGATACAAGATGGTGAAACCTAAGAAAGGTGTTGTGTACACGGGTTGACATGTGGTAGCATCCTTCATGTTTCTAGAGGCTGAACTGCAGAATACTTGATATATCAGCAAGAAAGGGGCTGGCAGCTTATAAGGTTTCTGAATCATTGTCCAAACTCAATGAAAATCCTGCTCCCTTTGTGAGGAAACAGACAAAACCCTATCTTTCCATGGCATAGAAGACAAATAGTTAAACTAAATAGTTTTATGTACTCTCGTCACTGAGAGGCATGATTGAAAAAGCATGACTTTGCAGTCAGATATTTTTTAATTAGACCCCCTGGCTCAGCCACACAAGCTGTGTCAACTTGGGCCAATTACTTAGATCCCTAAGTCTATTAAAATGGGAATAGTAATACCCTCTTCATGGTGTGATTGCAAGAGTTTAAAAACATATTTGCAAAGATTGTAGCACAGTGCCTGGCCAGACTCAATGAAAGATTGGAATTAGTGAAGGAAAGAGCTAATTTTCACTAACCTTCTATCCACACCCACCCCTCCACCAAATACCCTTCATAATTGCCCTTCTTATTTCTGTATTGGTTCTTTTTATCTCTTGCTTGACATGTGGTCTTTTAGCACCTCTTAAGTTTTCCAAAGACCTTCATAGTGAATCAGAACTATGAAACCTGTATCACTCTTCTTTTCAAGATCTAAATGCCTAATAGTTATACAGAAAGAAAAGACCAGATCAATTTTAAAAAAAATTCTTTTACTTGCATTACACTAATTCAGTTCCAACCAACCTTATTGAGTTGGGCTTTACTTTAAATATTTTATTTTAATCATATTTTTCTAAAACTCAGAGAATTCTTAAAGAATGAAAAAAATTATCAGTGACCTAGATTACAACCTATTGAGTTCTTACTGATTGTAATGATATAGCAGGGTGAGGGCATATAAATTAAAAATGTGGTTGATACATTCCTACATAATCCTCTCTACTGGGAAAAGGGGGATGGATACAGGAAGAATGTATTTCCTGAATGTCCCAGTCAGTTTGAGCAAATGAACAGAAGAATGTAAAGCTATGGACTCTTTCTCCTCATAAATATTCACTGTGGTCCCATGATCCTTGGTTTCCTTTCCTGCTCTTTGCATGTGAATTCTGCTTGCATATATTTTATTAGTTTTTCAGTGAGGTTGTAGCAAATTATCACAAATGTAATGACTTAAAAAATACAAGTCTATTCTTTCACAGATCTGGAGGTCAGAAGTCTAAATCAAGATGTTGGCAGGACTGCATTCTTCCTGAGTCTTTGAGGGAAGAATCTGTTTCCTTAAATTTTGGGGAGGCTTCTAGAGTCCCCCTCATTCCTTGACTATGACACTTCCTTACCCTGTCATCACATCTCCTAGTACTGACTCTGACCCTCCGACTCCCCTCTTATAAGGACTCCTGTGATTACGTGAGGCCCACCAGGATGATCCAGGATAATTTCTTCCCCTCAATATCCTTACCTTGATCTACACATTCCATTTTACCATTTAAAGATGCATATTCGAGGGGTCCAAGGATTAGGATGTGAATATCTTTGGGGGGATCATTATTCAGCCTATTGTATATATTGACCTAGATAAAATTTTTATTTCAGATTTTATTGTTCCCCTGTGAGTTCCTTTTTCACAGTTCACCCAGGACTTCACAATCTCTTTCCACCTTTGTGAATTCCATCTCTGAATTTGGCAAGCCCCTTCCCCCATAATGTGGAGTCCAGATTTCTGTCCTGTCTTGATAAATTTAGCCAGCCCGTTGTTTTTCTGAGGGCATGCCACCTTCACGAAACCATGTTAACTTGATTGCATGGAGATTTTTAAATATACTTAAATAATAACAATAATAATGATTTAACAATAAGCACTGACAAATTACGGAGTACGGAAGCAGCAATTTTTCCTTGCCTTCTCTGATTCTCATTGTTGAATTTGGAGGTAGAAGCAGGTGCATCTTTGGTTGTTGTCCATGGTCCTGAACTGCCTCAGAGAGTAGAGTTCATTTGTTTTTGTTGACCCCTAGGATACAAAGAACTTCTGTGCAGTTTCTCTCTCTCTCTTCTAGAAATTCTGAAGCAAGTGAGAAGTAGTTAAAGCTGTGAAGAGAACTTAGTGACAGAGTGGAAAATGGACAGACTGTTGGACAGGTTTAACCCTTGACACATTTACAGGTGGAAAACACAAAAACATTTTTGACATAATTTTTAAATAATTGAAACTATGAAAAATATACCACAATTGATCATGGTGTAAATACCAAGTAACTAAGGGGGAAGGTAGAAAATTTGCACATCGAGTGATTCAAAGATTGTGCAAGTCAACTTAAACACATGCGTTAAGCAAGAAAGATAGGTAAAATGTTGGGATTAAAGGACTGTAATTAGTTGAATAGTACAAAAATACTTATAGTTGGGCTTTTGTTTGTAATTTGCTGGAAAATACTACGCTGTGTAATTTATTTTTATGTATTTTTATGTCATGCACTTTTGACAGCTCTATCATGTTTTTAGAAGTTACTGTGCCACCTTCATCTCACACACACACACACACACACACACACACACACACACAAACACACACAGAGATGGGGAATGTGCTATCTCATGAATTTGTCCCTAATCTTCACCTCTACCACGTCAAACAAAATCTATATTTTTGATACTTGACCTAATCTGTGGTATTTATTATGCATTAGCTTTAGGGATGGGATGGAAGAGGAATCAGAAATGGATTTCAAGTATTAGATGTCAGTGAGTCACATTATTTTGTAGGAAAAACTACAGATTTCATAAAAACCAGTGATTACACATTTGTTTCTGTTAATGCATAATTTCAGTGAGGCATGAGAATGGGATATGAGCCAAGAATGTCTGCTGCACATACTTTTAGATAATTAAAAACGATAATAGCGGTCTTTTTACACATTGATAAGGTTAGTCAAGGCCACTTCATTGCAATTATATTATCAAACAATCCGGATTATTCTCCCACACTCTATTCATTGTAAATTTTGCTTTGGACACACCAGAGATTCTGGACCTGCAGGAGCAACTATAGTCCTATTATGTAATTTTCCACTTGAAATTACTGGGTTTTTAACAAGTAAGACTTACAACATATTTTAGTTTTTATTATTTTTCAGAATTAAAAAATAGATACCTGTAACATGTCATGAGTTTCCTTAATGCAAAATGCGAACCAGGGTTCCACATTATATTCTTATATTTAAAAATAACAGAAACAATAATAATAAAACTAGACAATAAATAAATAAATATGAATCCTGAGCCCTTTGTTAAGTAAAATATTCCAGAAAGAAGTCAGGGTAAATGCTTGCTGACACTTGGATTAATAAATTGTGAGTGTACTACTCTTTTTTTTTTAATTTTGAGGAAATTTATTCTGAGCCAAATTTGAGAACATGACCCAGAGCCATGCCCAAAGAGCCTTGAGCAAGTGGACTCACTGTGGTTGGGTTACAGTTTGGTTTTATACATTTCAGGGAGACAGATCTTACAGGTAAAGTTATAAATCAATATGTGGGAGGCATACATTGGTTTGGCCCAAAAAGGAGGGCCATCTTGAAGTGGGGGCTTACAGGTTATAGGTATGTTTAAAGATTCATTCATTTGTAATTGGTTAAAGACATGAAGCTTTGTCTAAAGGCTTGAAATGTTTTAAGATAAGGAGCTATGTTAATCAGAGACAGGCCACCGGATGTGTATTTGTTGTGTGAATTGAAGACCTGCAGGTTTGTCTTGCACAACCTGAAGCCTGTTACTGGGTTACAAAGGATGTCTCCAAGAAGACAGGGGGGCATGATGAGGCATGTCCGACCTCCCTCCTTGTGTCAGGCAATTTAGTTTTAGGATATCCCCTTGGCCAAGAGGGGGTCCATTCTGTCAGCCAGGTAGAGGGGAGCCTTAAGATTTTATTTTAATTTACAATTAGCCCTTTTGGTTAAGACTGCATCTATGGCCAAACTCTTACTTTGTCCCATCTGTAGCCAGGGTGGTGTGGCTACCTGCCCGGGGTCCTTCCAATCCCTCAGTGGGACCACTGTGGCCTAGAAGACTAAAGAGCCGAAAGGAGGCTTACAGCCAATTAAATATTTTAGGCCAAACAGGACTGGAGGTAGACAGGCACGCATCAACACTTTAAAACCTTCTAGGCAACATAAAAGTAAAATCCAAAATGTCAGAGACAAGGCTACAAGACTAATTTATCTGTGAGTGTTGAGCTACTACATTCTTGGGTCTAGTGGTAGACTTGTAGCAAACATAGGCATCATTAACATTTAAGCTAAGGGAACTTAGAGACTTATTGTGTCATAATATTTTAGTCTCTTTAGTAGTTTATACTAAGGTGGCTGATAAATTACTTGTTATATCTCCTTTTGTGTAAACCCATAACTGAGAACAATTATCCTCAGGAAGTTCTAAGTCTATAATCTTGCTTGCAGAATTAGCATCACACAGACAAGTATGGTAGGTTTTTATCCTAATTATTGTTACCCCCTCAAATCCTACTTTGCTCAGGGCACACCTCCATTTTATAACTAGTTAATAAAGAAGACTATGGTTTAAAGTCCATGTTTCCATGGAAACAACCAATTATAAGTATAATCTGAAGAGATGGAAGACAGCTTCCAGAACTCTCCAGGAAAAAAAAAAAATGATCTGAGTTGGCAACCCACAAGAAATGTTGCCTGCTAAAGGCTGTTGCCAGCTTCCCCCAGCATTGGCCTGCACGTTCATATCTGAACAAACATCTTGCACCCATTTGCTAAACACTACATCTGTAATACATTCTAAAAGGATAATTGTGTCTGAGGCTCAACATATGTGATGGTGAGGCAGGAAAAAATTCTCACTTTTTTTTGCATAATTTCTCTCATATGTTTCTTTTAACCTCATGGCACCAACATCAACACTAGAGAAAGAAAAGAACCTTAAGTGGGCTAGCTCTTTTCAGAAGTATATTCATTAGTTCTATTTTCAATATTTCGACCTTCATTGTTTATACATAACAATGCAAAATGCTAATATTTATGAGAATAATAATCATGGAACTTAAATATGGAAGCCATCAATTTAAAGTTTTGTTGTTGTATACCTGTTGTATACCATGTATACCCGTGGCACTCTGACGACATATGCATCTTAGTATCTCCTTTCTAAGCCCTTTGTATATTGTGCTTCATTTTTGGGAACCTCAATACGCAAACATAAGGATTTCCAAAATAAATGAATTAAACTAAAGACAATTCATGTTGAAATATATTCTCATCATTCCATTCATCTTACTAACCTAGAGAGGGAGGATATTTTCACTGGCATTTTACATATGAAGAAACTTGTGGGATAGAAAGTTTAGGGACTCACCGAAAGTCACACACTGTGGTTAGTTGTGGAACTAGGGCAAACCCCACCTTGTACCTCTAGACCCAGGGTTGTTCTCACACTACAGTAGGGCTCCTCCATTAGCTCAAAATTGAATGCACCTGGGTATCAGCCTTTATTATACCGGATGATACAGCACTTGAATCTTAACTCCAAAGTGTGTTTATGTCTGAGCCTCATCAGTTGGTAATGTACAGATAACATATTCCCTGTCATTTACCTGTGTCTTCCACTTATTTGTAGTTAAGTGAGTGGAAGGCAAAAGAGTGAAATTGACAATGATGGAAATCACATTTAATTAGCATGAAATGGTAAACAGCTGTTGTGTTTAAATCTCCTCGTTATGAGGTTGTCAGACTTACAAAACTACTATACACATGGTACAGTTTTGAACACTGAAAGAGAGATTGAATCAGTATTTAAAATCTTGGTACATAGAATTTCTGGGTCCTAGGAGACACACAAGAATTTCCCTTTTAAGGAAACTGGCTATATATAGTTTGCAAATCCCTATTCTTAAATTTAAAAAAAAAAAACCAATAAATTCCAATTCCAAGGTTGAATAACTTTATTTTATTGGAATGGTTCTGATTTGTGCAAGAAGGCCTACTATTACATTTAATCTAGGACAATACTAATTTATTTTCTCTGTGACCATTTTGGAGGAAAGTGTGAAATAAAACACAGTTACACTTTCCCACATGAAGACCGACAACAACCAAACCAAATAAACCCACAAAAGAACATTTGCATATTCCCAAATTCGAATATGTCCTCAAATACATATTTTAAGAAAAGATATGTATTTGGGTTACCTTTATTCAGAATTAGTCAAAATTCACAAATGCAATCAACAAATAAATGCATTTCCTCTATTTTATACTTAATACGAAGACGTCATGGCTCAAAGTAAATTTATGCTTTAGAAAATTTAGTTATCCTTTCTCTGTAATAAGGGGTCATCAAAGGATATTTCTAGTTAAAGTCCTGTTGTATTTTAATTCCCCCTTTCAAACATGCTCTACCCTCTTTAAACCCCCAACCTTGTTCCTATGTCTGAGAGAAGGGACTCTACCCTTTGTTTCTCAGATTCTTCGCTTCTCAACATCCCTATATTTTGGCCTTCCTTCTCTTCATTTTTAATACAGTAGTTCTCAACTCTCGGTGCACATTAAAATCCAAACCTGGAAAGCTTTGAAAAAAGACTATTGCCTGGGCCCAGTCTAGTCAGATTAGCTAAGAATCTGGGTTAAGAACCACTGACCTAGTCTTTTCTCCTAAGAAGAAATGCCCCTCTTCCTTGTCAAATCCAGGTCTTCACCTGTGATCAAGAGCCCATGTCCTGCCTTCTCAAGGGCACTGATTTCTGAATCTCCTTTCTTTCTCATCCTTATCATTCTTCTTTCCCAGTTCTGTTAATGCTGCCAAGCAGCTCTGTTCTTCACATCCTCAGAAATTAGTCCAAGAAGGGTCTTTAATGGAAGAAAGAATTCCCCTCCACAGTGCAGACAGCCGCAGATGCACCAGCCAGCTTCCTAATTTAGTTGGAAGGGCTTAAGAAAGTCATAATTCCAGAATCCAAAGAGACCAAAAGAGACTTTAGCTGGAAATAAAAATTGATTATCCCTTAAGGTTCAAATGAAGGAATAATCTCACTAGAGGTAACATGTTACAATAGCAGAGCCCCACTTCTCACGATTAAGAGTGTGTCATTTCCTGCTAAATTTATGTGATGTAAATTCACTGTAAAAAATTACTTTCAGTCAATGTTTTTGCTTTTCTCTCAGCTAGTAGATAAAACCCTTATTTACTGATAATTGCCAATGCAATCGATGACATATATACTTATTGCAGCATCTGGAACAAAGTAGACAAGCCATGTCATTCAAAATGTAAAAGAGTGGCTAAAAACAAACAAACAAACAAAAAAACATAGTGGGTCTCATGTAGGTAGAGAGTAGAATGGTGGTCACCAGAGCCTGTGAAGGAGTGAGGGAACAATAAAGAGAAGTTGGTTAATGGGAACAAAAATACAATTAGATAGAAGGAATAAGTTCTAGTATTTGATAGTATAGTAGGGAAATTACAGTTAACAGTAATTTATTATATATTTCAAAATAGCTAGAAGAATTGTAATGTTTGTAACACAAAGAAAAGATAGATGTTTGAGGTAATAGATATCTCATTTACCCTAATTTGATCATTATACATATCATATACATGTATCAAAATATCACAGGCACCCCAAAAATATGTACAACTATTATACATCAATTTTTTAGATTTAAAAAAAACAAGCAAAAAAGAAATGGAAAAACAGTGGTTTAAGAGCAGTTATTCTCTTCTCTGTCTCAGGGAATGCCTTTTTAGAGATGTGGTTCCTAATTGTTAGTTTCCATGCCATTCTGAATTCTAAGGAAAATCATCCATGGCCCCTTAAAAACTGCTTCATATCACTTGGATAAAATTTTACATGGATTAAAATAATTTTGAGTGTATTTTTGAGCAATTTAAAGTCTCTTAGATACAGTCGGCAAATTAATGGCAATATAGCATGTTTTTTTTTAATTTTTTTTTATTTATTTCAGCATATTATAGGGGTACAGATGTTTCTGTTACATATGTTGCCCTTGCCCCCACCTCCCTCCCTAAGTCCGAGTTTCAAATATGTCCATCGTTTGGGTGGTGCACATTGCACTCTTTGTGCATGCATATACCCCTCCTCTCCTCCCTCCTCCCCCCTCCCTCCTCCCCCCGCCCAACGTCCAATAGATGTTATTCTTATATGTGCACTTATGTGTTGATCAGTTAATACCAA